>JAHZNB010001027.1:0-19690 GCA_027744295.1 Callyntrura guangdongensis | reverse complement strand
AAAAATACCATCACATTCCTAGTCGTCTTTTGTAAGCAGCTAGATTCTTTAGTTGACGCAAATACAATAATTATTGTTGCTCTAAAGCACAAGAGAACTCTTTTACTCTACGCTTACATATCCATCTCCCTCCGTTCAACTGATTTCGATAAACTGATTTTTATAATAAAAACAAATGTATAAACACACACACCACTCACCACTGCCGAAAATATCTGGTAAAAAGTAATTTTGTCAGATGTTTAAATGTAAGCATCGAATCAACGATCAACCCATGAAAACCTGAAATGACTTGCCTCAACTTTTATATATGCTTCAGTCTCTAAAGTCTTTCTCTTTCTATAAAAATTAAACTGCATCCTGACAAAAGCAATTTTTGCCTAAATTATCGTCATCATATTTTATGATAGTCTGCATAACATCATCTACTTACTTTTCCTACTACAAAATGAAGAATCTGTTGGTCTCGTTATTGCCAAAAAGAAGTAGACATAAAAAGTCACCCGATACCTATTTATAGTTTGCGTCAACTCATAACGAAAGATGAGTCGATCGATGCGTTATGTAGAGATTATCGTAGAGCAACGTAAGCCCGAAGCATATTTTTTGCAAGTTTTTTTTTGTTTCTGGAGCCAGTTCCAACTTACTTGCTCTTGTTTTCAAAGTCATCATTTTGGCAAGACATCACGTTGTTTCTTTCAAATTAGTTTTACTCATTTTACACTACACAATTTACAGAACAAACTGCATGATATTTATATCCACAATCCACATGCTCATAAGCTCCGATAGAAATATTACCCGTGCATAAAATTACGGATTTAAAAACTCACATTAGATGCCATTCCTTTATATTTTTATATGATATATGACTACTACATATACGATGATGTATATGTAAACCAGCCCATGCGACTTTTGTTTTCTGTTCACATTATTTCCATCATGCAATTTAAGATGATCTAATGTTATTAGGATATGTGTAGTTGTAACTTATAATGGAAATGGATTTTCATGCACATCCCAAGCTCGTTGACGGTGAAGGGTAAGTATGTATGATTTGCTAGCTTGGCGTCACTCGGTCCTTTACGTCATGAGAAGTTGGCACGTTGAACAAGGCACAAGGTAGATGACTTTCCTCCCGATGTAATGTAACCGCCGAATGCTCCGCCTTGTTTTCCAACCAATAGGAGAAGACCAAAGAAGGAAGGGATCATTTTGCAATAGTAAAAAGAGATACATAAATAATATATGAAGAACTAGAACAAGGCAAAGGCATACACACAGTTTTTCTGTGTGGAAGAATCCATTTGTACAGCGTACAGAAAAGTATTTTATATCATAATTTGGCAAAAAAAGATAATGGACGTGAGCAAGTAAAGAGTGGCGGATCTGCCTCATACAACAGCCTTCATTTCTCCCATAAAAGTCCAACGAATCAATATTTACGAGCGTGATGTAACAGTAATTATCACAGATGAGTGGGATAACGAATCGAGTAGTAATAACTATTATTTTCGGGTCTTAATTACACGTTTGAACTTTATTTCCATACGAATTACAAAAAGTAAGCTCACTTGATTGTATAGAGAAGGTATTTTGAAAGTTTTTGGTTCGTCAGGTGCCGAAACAGATAAAATTATGCGTACAAACAATGCATGCAGTTGATAGTATAACAGTTACCGAAATGCACTCTAAACTTGTACGTATAACTTAAACTATTAAGAATAATGTCACAAGAATTATTGTAAAAATGTAATAATAGTTGTCCGCGGGAAAAGCAAAGTGTCTATTTTATGCATGATTATCCTGCAAACATTTTCCTATGATTATGTAGATGGTAATTGTACATAAAGCGATACTTAGGAGCCTCGTAAAACAAGTTGAAATGGTTGAGATAAAAAAGTCATTACATTCTCGCATTACGTATTCAAATATAATTGCGGAAGAACAAAGCTATTATAAGTGATTTCGTTTATACATCTCCACACAGGCATTTATGCCTTTGCTCTGGCTAAATTTGCTTCAACAACAACACTGCCCGAGAATCATCTCTACCTTGACGCTTCACATTTTTGGCGAAACAAAAAACAAACGAACGTTAATGGATTTAATCTAAGCTTTAATAGTACTTTTGCATTCCAAAAGATACACCGCCACCACACCCCCACATAAAATGAAACAATCGCCATATCGCTCACAAAAAGCGAGTCATCAATACACATTTTACTCACTATACTACTCATTCCAACATCAACATCAACAACCACATCCAGCCGAATAGGTCAAACAGACGAGTCGCACACCTCCACGAACTCAAAAGAAGACTCATCGACATACACACACACACACACTGGTTCTTTCCACTGGAAAGTATAGCATAGTATACAACAACGAGGAAAGCATGTATGGAAGGGCAAAACGCAATATCATGTGCCTATTGATCCTCCTCGTGACTGATTTTTCGTTTGGCTACTACCAAGTGAACTAGGAGTTTGCTCTTGCTCCAACGCGTCGTAGTAAATACGGCGTAGTATAAGCTCACTCACCGGAAACCGTTACAGTCTTGTTGGAAGAAGAGCTATGGTATGATGGCCTGTTGTAGGATTGTACATAAACTCTCTGGAAAGTTTTGGAGAAATGTACATATTTGTCCTTGTTTTCCCCGCTATGTTTTCGGTAGCAGTATTCCCTGTGTTCAGTCACAGCACATTACACGTAGCAGTAGCAGTACTATAAATAGTCAGTATAAGATCTAAAAGGCATGTGTGGTTAGGAGAAAAGCATACTAAAACCTTGCAACTTTCCCACCACCTTATAGTACATACCTAATATTGCACACACTGGGTATATCAATCTGTACAATAGAGGTATTTGAACTGGTCTACGTTTCTACATGGTATACGGTAGCGAGGTAGCGGTTAGTATCCCTAAAAAATGGATTTCGTTTGGACAGGATACATATAGGGTTTCATTTTCATCACGAGCTTTTGTTCCATGTTTATAAACGATTGGGAAAAGCTAACAAACTTTGATTCTGATAAGAACGAACGGTAAAAAAGCTCCCGTAAGAGTATTTTTCGCACAGTATTATTTTCCTGTCTGTTTGTTACTGAAGTGGGCTGCTTAAAATAACAATATTTTACATTGTCGGTGGGTGAAACCAAATTTGACAAACTCATTTCATAGGAATCTCAATTTAATTACAGTATTGTGACAAAAGTCTGTATCGAATCTCGGGGAAAAATTGATTAGTTTACTATATATTTCCAGGTATTTTTGTTTCTAAATAGGAAAGTTAACTTTTCTCATTCACAACAACTGATAAACGTAGTGCAATTTTCCAGCTTGAATTTATCATCTCAATTGCTCTGCTATACAATTAGCTATTAAAGATCTCTATTATACTAACACCGTGAAGCTGTTCAATTTCTCTAACGATTTGCTTAATGATCTGAACTTTGAACTGCCTATAATTAAACCGAACTAACACAACTATTCAGCTGACCTTGTTGAAAATTCTGTAGTAATTTATTGTCCAAACAAAGCAGAGTACAAATTTGCGTGGGTGTGTTGTGTGTGTGAGAGAGAGAGTACGTGTGATTTTCCCGAGGAAATTACTGGAGGACACTACACGATTGTGAAATGTCGGTAAGTTGATGCTCGTCACAACGCTACTCATACTAGTCAAAATGAAGTCAGAGATACTTTTAAAATAAGAACATCCATTAAGGTTGATCAAATTGATTTTGTTTAAATATATAAAATTATAAATATTAACACTACGTGATTTCTCTTAACGCTACTCTTGGACCTTGTACTGGGGTAAAGAGTGACGAAGGAAATCAGCAGGTAAAGGACTGTTTTAGTTGTTTTACGTTGTATGCATGTATAATATCCGCAAATGCTATTAGTGTGCCCACGCATGGTACTAGTACTTACAAAAATGCTTCGTGGCTAAGCAAACATTTTTTTGTTCTGTATAATGGCTCTTGGAAATATGCTCTCAGGGAAGATGCTTCAAACTCGATTATAGCAATGCTTTCACCCACTCTCCACAGTCCACAGCGATGTATGTTCCCTAGTTCCCTGTACATTAGCTATACTACTCAAGGAATAGGTTACACTATATAAGATACATAATGTAAGCTTGCTCTCAATAGTCTATCAAACAACACGTTAAAGTTTCTTATCAAACAGCTTTGTAAAAAAAAGCTCTTTGTATTCATGTGTGCGTATTTTTTGCTCATTTTACATTATCAACACCCGGAGCAAAATAAAAGGAAACTGCCATGTAAAATGTTTTAGACCCCATGTCAAGGTACTCTCCTACTGACAGGTTCCAGCTCATAATCAGTATGATCACCAAGCAGTTGATATTAGATAACTATAAATATTTAACTCTATGTGAATTTTTATTGATTTTCAAGGGAAAATGTTATAGCGAAAACGTATACCTATGTGTAAGATGTGGGTAGATTTAGGGGAACGGCAGTCGAATCTCTTACGATTAGTTACTTTCCCATTCAATTAGTTGCCTTTCTTTCTAAATATAACCATACGTGCGATGGAGAATAAACTAAAGCATTTCACAAAGTATATCCAGGTTGAGCATCGACGCAAGACGCAATAGATGAGTCATGTACGCAGGAAGGTAAAGTATCTTCTAACCTTTGCAGACAGACAAAAGTATAGACATATTACACGTTCTATTATAATTGATAGTACAATAACAATGCGCCAATGCCCAAAGATAATGTACCTAGGCAAACAATTAATTTTATGTTTGTAAAGGGACAAGTCAAAGTTATCATTACTTTGATGATAGATGTAGGTTGCAAAACGTTGTCGACAAAAGTCTACAATCGATATGGTTTACCTGTGCTCAAAAAACCCCAATGCCCTTGGATAAATGAAAGATATGTACATTCAATATTTGTGTCGACAACGAAGAAGTATCTACTAACATGCAATAGCGTACAATACTTAAAAAAGTACCATTTTCATGTCGAACACTGAACATACATTATTGCTTGTATTATTAGAATGTTATAGTGTGATATTTGTATAATAATATAAAATATTTTTTTAACAAGTTTACTGGTTTTACATCATTATTGATACCTACACATTTGTGAGTAATTTTCCAGCTTCCAATTCTCCTTTTGATACATGACGTAAGATAGACAGATTTCATGTAGAAGATGATCAACAATTATGTGTAATTTTGAATCATTTATTCATACGCAGTACTATAAGCAGGTTTTAGGTAGTAACTTATACGTGCTGAAGCTAAACTTTTCAGACATGTTGGCCCATTTTTCGTAGACATTCCTAAAACAATATTTATATAGCTGACCAACATTATTATTGCTTTGTGTGTCATGAATTAATGATACAACAATCATTTACCGGCAACAACATTTTGGAGTCCACAACCTAAACTCATTCATATATAACATCTTGATATTGAAATGTACATAGCACTGGTTAGCAAAAAGACCAATAGTACAATGACGTTTCCCCAATCACCAATAAAGCTTTATTAAAGCTTGTGCCGACTTCATTAGCAGCAGAATATGAACTAAATTCAGACGTCACGAGACATTGTCAAAGTTCAAGATATTCTTTTAAACAGTGGGGCAACGTGTACATGATAGGCCGTGAATCTCATGAAATATAGCTACAGGCTATACAGGAAGTTACAAGTAGAACGTTTTTCCACGGTACGCAGCTGTATTTAAAAAAATACAAACGCATGCGCATGCACCTGTTAACCAACTTCCTTACAGTAGTAGTACCAAGCTTAAGTTTGTTAAATTTCAATGAAATAAAAATGGATAGAGAGCCCAACTACCATTTCCTAATGTAAAAAGCACTAGTAAAGTTATAGTGGATTGAACAAATGCTTGTCTTTTTTTTAAAAAAAATCCATTTTGTTGCAAACTTCCATTTGCCTCCTCGTGTTGCGTTTGTGTTTGAAACAGCAACATACATTATGCTTGATCGACTTTGTCTTTTATAAACCCCATCAACATTGAACTAACTCTGATGTGATTTTTTTTGGATTTGTTAATGCTACTAAGGAGAGTAACCCAATCAATCCCCCTTCTAGTGGTGAAAAACCAAAGGTAAGTGGCATGACCGCAGTAAAAAAACATTTAATTTGGTTTAATCCAGTTGATTTCAGTATACTTTTGAATTTGTATGGTATGGCAATCATGACACGATATGCAAGGCTATATGAATGACTCTTACCTTTGCATTATCAAGCATGTAATGCCAGATGTGGAGTGCATGCTTATTAAAAAGAGGAAATTGTCTCTGAATAGCGCATAAATCAATGTAAAAATTTTCCTCTACGGACATTTTTATGATTACATACAACGCAACTACTACACGGTAGTTCGCCTGCAACACAAGTTAGTTCAATGCACCATTTAAAAATTGTTGTTAAAAAGTTGGTTCATAGTTCACGTGCTGCACATGGTTTGTGCACAGTACGTATGTATTTCCCCATTCCCCGTGTGTGAGACGACTCTAGTTTTAAGACTGATGATGAAACTGTGTTATGCACATTTCGCGAAATGAAAGACCAACAAAGCTTTTTCCTAATAAAAAGTATGAGTGTTATATACACCGGCTGTCACTCTCGTGTTATTGGTTCTCGTTGAAATAGCGTAAACCTGAAACAGCAATGGTGTCAAGAACTGTAATAATTATCAGGGCGAACTTTGTGTTTCTAATAGGATGTGATGATGTGCTAGCCACCATTTACCCTGATGAACAAGCTATGCCTATTTCCTTATCTTATCATCACTTAATTTCTTAGAGTTCATGCGAAGTTGTCACCGGGCACTAAAAATTAGTACTTGATTCGCGCATTAGTGTTATCTTGAAAGTTACGACCGGCATTTTTTGATTTGTGATGATAAAGATAATAGTCTGAATTTGATTAAGCCCTACTCCATGACTAATAGGGCTTACAATAATTTCCCTTTGCTTATCCGATACTTTTAATGACATTTGCTAATAGATTTAGGTGGGATGACTTTTCTTCGATAAAATATTGTCACCAGATTAAGTTGACACTTTTCCAGCAGATTGTCTATCACGATGATGTAGCGTTACATGCAGCCTTTTAACATGCTCTTTTTTGCCTCTTTTACACTTACAGTATTTTTTAGCGTTTCTCTTCGCATTTACCGAACGCATGAAAGTCTAAGTAAATAGACAAACATTAAAGTAAATATTAATGAGTCCAAACTGTAGCCCAAACTAACTCCTGCCTGATCAATTTTATTTTCATCAAGGATGATGGTGCCAGCGCCAATTAAAGCTTTCGGCTCAACTCTAACTAATCAAGCGTAGAGCATGCAGAGCTGTCTGTAGAATAGAGAGGAAGAAGTATTGATGAACGAAGATGAACTTTAAATGTCGATTTTGTGTACGTGTACTTTTTGTGGTCCCAAACTGGAAATATCTCATTTTTTGAGCTTACTGATACATTGTTAATAATAAATCATAATATCAACGATGTATGCATATATGGCTTGTACAGGTAGGTATTCAATTTAGATAGGTATACAATCAAGACCAACAGGTAGAGATATAAAGGTAAATAGATACCATTCACCGTGTCACTGGAATATGTTAAAATACACACTGTTTTGTTATAGAACAAAGCATTTCATTAGCAGAAAATTGAATATTTAATATTATGTGAAGTTATTATGCGTCTATTCATACTCTGTAATTTGATAGCTTAAAGAAACAATGTATCGTGAATTAATGTAAGAAACCGTCTTTGTATACTCACTCTTTACCACGTTTTCGTTAGATTGTTAGAAAGATTTCCATCATATCCATATCTGTTAAGATTCTTTTGGGTTTTAAATGTGTATATAATTTTCTTCATCCTAACCCAATGTCTCCTATATAATTATTCTGGGGTATCGTGAAGTTTATAAGGAAGACTCGTATATTATTATTCTACATTGTTTATAGCCAAGTCCTGACTCCCAGTCGCGGCGGGGAATACATTATTTAACGCTAAAGCAATGTTTAGGACTTCTTTGCAGTGGGTGTAATTAACTTAAAGAGTATCTATGCGTCCGGACGAGCGTACAAAGTAAGAACGTAGATATGTAAGTTTAAATAATAAATAAAGCATCAGAAGGAGAAATGATGGACACAACTCAGCCCAACTTGCCAATAAGGCTGATATAAACTTTGAATGGTAACCTGATAAATGGAGAGAGTTAACGAGAAATGATGCAAGATGGATATTAGAGGCAATGTATGTGCATTGGGCTAGTACGAAACTCTACAAGATACGTTATACCTTTAAGAATTCTTTACTGCATTTATGCGTAGAAGGATTATAGACACTTTACATGCATCGACGTCGTACATACATGCGTGGTCGGTGGCGGTGGCTTAGAGAGAGATGGGTAATGCAAAAAGTAAGAAATCGACAGGAATGATGTGTGTTGAATAAAAGCAGTTGGTGGTAACTACCTAACATCTCACTACACGCGGTATAAGTAGCTTGAGAACTGATATAAAGCAGCTAGTCTCGCGCAATGAGAGTTTCTGAACTGAACCCAAGGTTAGGTTAGATTTGACAATCCAACCGTTCCTTTTGGCGTCTCCCTTCTCGTCAAATTTGCATTAAAGTAAACAGGCTCGATACTGAGTCTTTGCTCTTTCGAATTTCGATTGCTTTTGTCGTTTTGATAAACTTTTTACTTGTCAAACTAAAAAAGAAAATTTTAGAAAAAGTCATCAAAGCACTTTTTGGAAATAAATTGTAGAAAATTTGAAAGTTAATAGTTCCTCATAATTTCTTTGCAGAAGATTTTGCAACACAACAACAAAGATTTTCAATATTTAACAAGTTACGTTACACCTTTCTCTATAAAATTTATTTGAGATTAAATAGTACCACTACAAATAAATGAGAAGTGGAATACAACAAGGATTGACGATTGAGTGAGATTAATTATCAATTAATTAAACTTTAACCTTCCTAACACCGTTTCTTTATTATATAAAGTTTTTCTGAAAACCAACAATTAAGTCGAGTATCGCTCCCATATACGCCCACTTTTTCTGTATTACTTATAATTTTATCAGCATAAAAGGGAGAACTCGGAAGTCCGTGTTGAAGTAATTTATTGAAGTAGGTATTTTATTTCATTTTAATACGTAGCAAGAGCAAGAACAAAGGTTTTCGAGCATAATCAAGTCGATAAACAACGGGGGAAACGGTTTTTTAGCGCTTTGTTGTTAAGACGGTTGTACATTCAACTAGTTTTTGCATTGTTATAAATCTTAAGCAAATTATTTAACGCGTGGTTTCAGTATCACACAGTGCAAAAGTGAAGTTTCTGAAGAAAGGAAGCAGTCATCATGGTCGTCAAGAGGTTACCGGTAGGCCGAATTTTTTATATTAAAAAATATTCCTATAAATTGCATATTCATTGCGTATTGCATTTCTGTGGTCATTGGTCATCTTACTGATGCAGCAAATCTTAAAAATGCATGGCGTCATAAATGATATTGATATTTACTGGGGTTGTTGTAAAACAAAATAAAAACATTTTGTGTTTGTGTAAAAAGTAGCAGTGTAAATCAACCAAGTACAGACAAGTACCCATTTAAAAATGATTGATTTATGCAAACTTTGAAGAGTAACTGTTAACTTGACTGATCACCCCAATAATCAAGCATTGGTAGACATACTCTTGTGTTCATACAGTGAATATTGATTTTTCAGTCACAATTAACATTTAATTGTACGTACTGCTAAAAAATGCGCATATAGGTACCTGTATTTGTATACCTTTGTTTTAAGGTTGTAACTGGCTAGGACGTTTGGAATATGAAATTCTATTTTAATTATCGTTTTTCCTCTATTGCTGTATATTTTAGCATTTTTATTGTGTGATTGTGTTGTAACACGCGAGTTGTCAGAATAAGGAGAAGGAAAAGATTTTCAGTGTTAAATTTGACAACGGGAAAGTTTATATTTGTAAAGTAAATATGTATTCATGTACTAAAAAACGAGAATTGGAGAGTGACAGACAAGCTCAAAAATTGACATGGTCTTGATGCATCTCAAACAATTTAGACATATTTTTCACTTCAAACAGTCCTTCCTTGACAATTTACTGTTGATCGACATTTCTGATTTACTAAGCATGCCTACATAAACATGAGGGTGCATTTTAATTTTAATTTGATTCAGCAATCTAGAGATGGTTTCAAATTTGACATGGCCACCAATGTCTATGTTGATTACTTTCGATTTTAAATTATTTTACAATGTCAGGTAGTCTATCAGCAGATGTCAGGTGTCAGGTCGTCTGTCAAAATTAAAACCTACAGCAAAAAATAAGCATGTTTTAAGTAACAAGGTAAAAAGGAGAAATCACAGCTTTTCCAACCCGTAACCCGAGATAGGATCTTTCCACTCAGCAATCTATCGAAAATGTCAAGACATTCCTGTGCAATCCCAGAAAACAAATATGCGCTGTTAGAAGAAAATTGCATTGTTTAGGTTTATTACTGCCTGTGTTATAAATAGGAAATTAAAGCAACATTGTTTTTCTTCATGTAAGCATATGCAACCGAGGTTGAGGTAATATTGCGTTGCAGAATTTTAAGACGGCAGCATTTTTGTCGGTTGTGCAATAAAGTTACGTCTATAACCTTTCTGTAGTAGATACAAGTACAAAATGTATTACTGTTGTTAAAAAGAGGAAACAATTTGATGACGTATACGCTTTAGACTGAACTTTAACCTGAGAAAGTCTGCATTCACTTAAATACACACTACAAAAGGAGCTAAAAATGATTTGGAAATTTTCATTTCAATTGCACAACAGTATAATATGGAGATAAGCTTGCTAATGAATCTGTATAAAAAATCGAGTGGTCCGGGTTATGAAATGAAACTGAAAAGTTCTCAAGGTTATCTGTGTATCGATGAGTGGAATTATCATTATTCTTTTCATTTCACGCAGACAAAAAGACAAATCCCTGACTTTCCTTTTGTCAAGTCAGAAAATTCAAAGTCATTTTCTTCACTTTGTTACCTTTATTAGACCCATTTTTGAACTGAACCGCGATTAAAAATAGAATTAACCAGAGTAGATCAAACCTTGTGTGTGTATCCATTCAATCTTTCAAATAAATCGAAATCATAAAATGTCTAGTTGAGTCCAGTATGAAAAATGTATGACTCAAATATATAATCGTGTGACAGACTCTGACACACGATTTTGAGATTATTTTAACCAACAACAGCACGAAAAATCTATATTTACAGTTTGTACCACGTGCTTGGATATATGACAGTTTGTACAAATCATTCATAGTTTTATCTGTGAATTTACTGAGGTTGGGCGGTTGAACAAGTCGCCACTTCATGTCTATTTTAATACAATATTCATAGATGAATAGCCATGCTTAGTCACAGTCTATGTACATACATACATCGAGTTCACGTTTGCCTTCCATAAACAAACCTGAACATTTAAAAATATTTCTCATCCACAAATGAACAAAAAGCGAGAATCTCATGTCATTAGCCATTCCATTCATTACTAATCGTAAATGCATATGCGTATACCAATGCCACTATATTAGCTAACCAAGTGTGTACATTGTACATAAGCCATAACATTGTTATATTCATCTCCTCGTATTAATAGGTAGCATAGAAAAAGTTTCAGCCATAAGATCATCCATAGAATTGAATGTTTATCTGTAAAACAGCGGCTAGTCAAGTATCAAGTAGGTACACAGAACAATTTACACCCATCTCATCAACATCCCATTTACAAATATTTGAAAGTCATGTGGTTCTGGTTCTTCCCAGAGAAGTGACAGCTTCTCTTTTCTCTACAGTCATAATTTGAACCTGTTTTGGAAACTGTTTTTGTCTATTGTTGGTGCTACATCTCTAGTCTTATAGTAACAGTAAATACACAAACATATGCCTATTATTGGAACACCGTGACCTGCACTGACACTGTCAAAAGAAAGTCTAGACAAAACCAGCTCAGTACACACTGCAAATTTGAATAATTGTGTTTATAATTATCACAAGAAACAATTATCATCCTTTCTGTGAGAGAAGGGTACAATGTCCTCTATTGAAGAAACCGAAACACCTACACAAGAGGAAGAAGAAGAAACACAGCCACTCTTACGAACTCCAGGGCAGCAACATGTACGGTACAATAAGTTTAAATAACGATAACAAATTTGATAAGAGGAATGTACACAATTTGTTTACGTATCAAAAGACGAAGGTATAACAAGTTCCCAGATTTTGACACCTTGTTGTCACCCAGACTTGATTACATTTTCCTTCTCGTGAAGTAAGTAACAGTAATAGGCACAGTCATAATTCGTGAAATCAAAGAAATAGTGAAATAATGAGAGAAGCTTTGTTTAAACACATATGTTTAATGACAGACTTTTCGAGCTTTCTCATACATATGTTAATTGCTGATGAACTAAATTGGAATAATTAATAGCGAATCGTGGACGTGATGTGTTCTCCGTACATCATAGGCACTCATAACCTTGTAGTTACGTACTTTATGTCATGGGATACATTCAACATTTGACAGACAGCGCAAAATATTTAAATATAAACATAAACTTTATGTGTACACGACATCTTACCTAGTACAAGCGGGTTCCCTCTATTAAAAATCTTCCATACCGTTGGTAATTACATCATTCATTTAATTTTGATGACTTACAACGAAGCTGGTGTGCAAATTTTGTTAAGTCATAATTTGCAATGCTTAAAAAGTAGTCGGTAAACGAGGAGCCAAAACTCATGTGACTTTATGCATTAAAAGCTTTATAATATGTCATATATTAGTTTCGGTTGGATGGCAATGACGTGTGTGTAGGTAGTTGGTAGCACAAACATTGGAACAAATAGATTTGCATGAGAAATAAATTACACCTGTAGAAGCAGTTTGCTATTTACTATACACACAATTCTACTTTACATTGCATCACACGACGCAAAAAGGTTTGATAATAATATTGCAAGGGAATAATACGTAGAAGGTAAAATTGCACGTTTTTCTTTACTTTACCGCCAAGAATAGGAACCGCAAAATGCCTTTTTCCTGCTATTATTTATCTGTTGTCTGCACACAATGTATACAACGAAATATCCTTCCTAAATAATACAGATATTCCTGGCAACATAGTAGACAAAAATTGGAGAAAAAAATTGTTCCAGAGAAACGTGTGTGGCATTTGGCATTTGTATTAAATTTGATGATCATTTTTATAATTTTTTATGATGACGACTTCAAGTGTGTCATCTACTACGTTTATTATTAAGTACCTATAACTTCTGTACATCTAACTGATGTAAACATAGGGTACAAAATTATTTTGTTTATGTACCTTGCTCTCTTATTAACTTATTGACAGCTTGTTTAAAACTGGGATGGGCTATAACTAATATATTGTTTAACAACAAAAAATAAGTACTTTGGAAGTCCCATCAACATTTATCTGCGCAAGTGCGCAGAAATTGCAACTTTACACTTTGCTCTATTATGGCAGTCTTAAAATATATATGCATAAAAACAAAAATGTGTAAAAAGTTGTAGGTTGGTCATACCTAGTCATCAGACAGATTTAGCTCATGAAACAAAGAAGGGGGCAGGATAATTATTGAGCCGTCTTGCAACTTGCAAGTTGCAATGTGTACTTGTACTTGCATTATGATTTGGAGTTCCTTATACTTTTTTCAATCGACATTATTGCCATAATCATTCTCTCCCTGTCCTGTCTATCGAAGAAACAAAAAAAAACTCGTGTACCGTAACTGCTTAAATATACAACGCGACGCCGACGACGGTACTCAGAAAGGTGTATCATTAGTCATTTAGTCATGGCATTGTTGTCGATGCAAAAGATTAGGATGCTGTTTTCATTGGGTAATTTTCTGTCCACTGAAATTTGATTCAAAATCAGTGTCTAAGACCAGCGTGTGTGGTTTGGGTCTGTAGACAAAACATAATAAGCTATTTAGTATGCAAACCTGATGAATCGTTGAACTAGCTTTGTGCATTTTTCTGGCCCAGCCTGTCTAGAGAAATATTTTTTAGCAGTGTCTTCCTGGTCCTGTGTCTGCACATCGTCGTCGTGAATCGTGACTACGAAGACCCATTCCACATCTCTGCTCCTTGTTCCTCATCCCGTTTTTTACACACAAAATACTACACCTACAAAAAAATTTTGGAGAGAGAGGCTTTTTGATATTTTTTGTTTCAGTTCAATGCATTTACGCGACAACCCGCCGTCAAGCTATAAAGAAACATACGAGTTATCGACATTGGCTTACTATTTGCAAACACAGCGATAAGTTCCTTTTATAAAAAAATATTCAATCAGGACATGACGATAGCGAATTCCAGCAATAATAATAAGTCAAAGTAAATATTATGAACAACTACAATACTCGATGCAAAGGCAAAGAAAGTGAAGAGAAGTGAATGTACGCTGAATAACCTTAATAAAAAATTGCATGCATGATGCAATCTTGTGTGTACTGTTACACTATCAAGGGGGGCAAAATAGAGATATTGTACATACCTACGCAGTTGCATACATTACACCAAGCAAACAGTTAGGCTATTGTACTTTAGTCACGTAGTTTCCATCAACACAAAGATATGTAGAGATGTAAGGTGATGTGATGAGTAATTATTAAATAAATTGTAAGTTTCACTGTACATATTGGCACAGCATGAGGCTTGATAAACGATAAAGAAAGAATACCTACACTTCTGCGTACGTGTACAATGTTCAACGGTGTTGTATTTTTTCTCTACTTTTGTCTGTGTAACGTGAATACCGACAAAATGAAAGTGTATGCAAGTATTTGTCCTCCTAACAGTTTTTTTTATATGCATCACATTAAGCTTGGAATGTAGCCAAGTCCAAAAGTATTTTAACGCCTTTTTCTACAGCCAATGAGAAGCCACATTTGGTGGTGTGTGCCGTATTGAAGCCAAGCCCCCTTTTGACGGGGTGGTGGGCCAATAATTCTGAACGATTCTGCCGTTGAGTTTTGGTTAGAGCCAGGACTTGGCTATATGAATTCTCGGGACTGAATAAAATGTTGCATCATACTGTTTGTTTAAATTTCACCAAAATATAATATGCATTCAAAAGCCTTGTGTTATATAAAGATACCTATAGATATTACGGGTAACAAAAATGTAAAGTTAACGGAAACTGGCAACTCGACAGCGTGGCGTTGTTTCCTTATAAATGCAACATAATATGAATATATGTATCATACTTTGCATTTAGACTACCGTATACAATACTCAGCGTCAAAAAAGTTCACAATGAATGCTTTGAACTTGTGGTACATCTGTAGAACATTGGATTTTGTTTGGAGTATCATGTATGTCACCCGGTATGTAAATAGAGAATGGCGAGGGGAAGGGGAAGTGGGTTTGTCACAATTCTATACATAAACTCAATTCATTTGCGCAAACGTCAGAGGAAACTTGCCACAACTTGGATGTTGGTAGTTTCTTTGCAAATATTTGTTTAACTTGCAGACATTTTATCAGTTGCAGATCCGCTCGTTTTGTCAAATTGTCATTTGATCGATAACAAGAGAACGGATATCAATATTGTGGCACAAACATAATCCACTTAAAAACTTTCTAGAAGAAAGTATCATTTTTATTTGAATTTTTTTACAGTATTATTATAAGAATAATGAATTTATGTAGGTCGTGAAGCAGATATGAATTTACCATAAATGATCATTCATTTTTAGAGTGTTGTATGTAGTTTAGACTTAAAGCTCTATAATTTTAGCCCAAATTAAGGTTTTGGTCTTTTGTGATAAAAGTGAAAAACTTTTGCTGTTTAACGTTTATCTGGTTTCACCTGCGCATTATTCTTTCAGTTTCAAGCTACTTGCTGTTTAATCTAGTTTGGTATATTTACATTCTACAACATCAAATTCAACAACTACAATGCCGTACTTACAAAGAGCGGTATGAAAAAATAATCTCAAATAATACACTATTTGAAAATTATGCACTTTTATTGCAAACCTGATTATTTTGTGGAGTACAAGTCTGAATATATATTCCTTTTACAGTGAACTGTGCATGTCATAATAATTTCACCTGTCAATCACCATCAACCTGTCAAAGGTGTAAAATTTGACTTGTTGCACCCCAGTTAGTAATAGTTTGGCATCAAGGCGTTCAAGGTGGTGTCGAAGAGAAGAGGATTCATGTACCACTAATCAAAATAATAATCGTCAGTTTCATCGTCGTGATGAAAATTATAATAGTTCAGCTTGACATGTGTACATACAGTAATTGTTAACCTACGATAGAAGTATTGACTATTGACTGTACTGTGAGTAGCAGCCATACACTTTGCTCGTTTAGAATCTTCAGAGCTGTAATTGTAACTGGGGTATTGTGCAAAAGTTCATCGCTTGACCTTGCATTTCGTGGATATAAGTTACTACAAAGCATGGATTAAAATGTGTTTCCCGATGTGATTGATCACATGTAAACTACAAAAGTTGAATTGAAAGTCTAACTGTGTTGAATCATGTCGGGAAAATACATTTGAATGTATTGTATTTACTGAATGCAAAGTATTGTTTCAAATTACCCCACAATGACAGTTTCAGTTCTGAAGAATCTAAACCACGGTAAGGTTGTTACGAACAGTACGACTGTGTGGAATTTTCTCGGAAAACTACATTGATTGTCTGCATGTTCATAGTCGTTCGTCGCACGCTTGTCGATTCAACAATCAATGTGGTTTGCATACACATTTGTGCATAGATTGGTATATTATACGTAGTTCAAGATTTAGCAATAGCATTAAAATATTTTCGTGGTTAAGATTAATCGCAATTTTTCGTGGAACTAATGAGGCTGGGTCGGAAGATGTATACCTAGGCTTGGCCGTAAGCCCACCTGAAACGAAATTAAAGGTTACTTGTTTGTTTGATATGGCGACGTAGGTAGAACAGTAATTGATTCACTCCCCTGAATATATGTTTTGTCAAGGTTCTACGTAAACGTACCATGAAGCATTGACGTAATGATAATGCCTGGATGGATGATAGCAAAGTTCCGAAACATGCCCATGTATTAATGTAGGTATTAAATTGGTAGAGGTTTTCTAAAACCGGATTGTAACATTTTGGGGGCGAAGAAATCGTGATTTTTGTAGGAGTCCGTAGCAAAAACAAGCATTGACAGTTATTGTCGGCAGTGTACCTAACGCATTTATGAACAGAGAAAGGCTGCATAGAGGTTGCTGACTGTTACAACTTACAACAAATTATTATACTCACATCACTAGGTATTTTGATTTTAATTAGAGTTATGAACATGATTCCGGTTATCCTTGAAAGGACACACTACTAACAGCCATTGAAAGAATTCTAAAAGGATACTATTTAGAACAAAGAAGAATATTGCTTGTCATGTCAAATATAGTAATTTATAATTTTTTTAGGAATTCAATCGAAAATCATTAAAATAAGTAATACAATCAAAACTATTTTGGTTGCGCCACATGCCTTGCTTTTTAGTAATTGGATTAGCAATGAGTTCTCTACTTTTACTGGAAATTTCCAGGAATTACCAGAAGTCCTTCAATTTCACTTCAAACAGCTAGTGAGCAGGTGACCTTCAAAAAATACTTTATTTCACCCATCTTCACATTTTTAGCAAGCAGGCGGAGTTGGGGATTGATGCATAAAGATGGAAAGCAAGACAATTCCGTCTTAATCATGGCGTAACCCAATATTTATATTAAATTGTCTTT
Organism: Callyntrura guangdongensis; assembly: GCA_027744295.1. NCBI lineage: Eukaryota > Metazoa > Arthropoda > Collembola > Entomobryomorpha > Paronellidae > Callyntrura > Callyntrura guangdongensis. The sequence continues at coordinate 1,810 of JAHZNB010001027.1, read as the reverse complement.
GTTAGTCGAATGCATTAGCATACAAATGATAAAAAGAATGTTTTGTGGTACGTAAGCGGAGAGAGACAGGGCTAAAAATAAAAATATCCATAACATGCATCATGCATTATTAAAGAATATGTTAAGTATCGTTAACTGACCACACCAAACGTCTGCATGACTATGTCGATTAGCAGGTGTACATGTGCAAGGTGTAAACTGCTAGACACTTTATTATTCTTATGCACACACACAAACAGACAACAGACGACCTGTGCGTCTGTCTTCGTTTTGGTCACATATGCCCTACGATAAGGATCTAAAGGCAATAAATTTTCTTCTGTTGGCAAGCTTGTTTAATATAGCATTCAACAACCTCATCATAAATGATCGTCATCATCATTCCGATGGGCTGATAGTTTTATGATGAAATATTGAAAAGTAAATGCAGAAATAACCTTGAAGGAATATAATAGAAAGAATGTGAAGAACCGAATGAAAGCAGCGAACTTGTCTTTATATTATTGCACACATGCACCGGTTTATATTATTGTTTGAAAGTCGACGAGACCGTCTTTCATCTGACGGGAATGACTAAGCACTTGGGTTTGGGTTTACTAAGTAAACATTCATTATGTGAGGTTTTTATGAGAGTAAAAAGTAATGTGACAAAAATGATAATCACTCCACTATATAGGCAATCTTAATCCAATATTTATTATGAAATTATGATTCAACACTAAAACTTTAATTTTTTTTATTTTTTCAGGGTCTTAATGCACGACTTGCATTGGCCATTACCTGTTTTTAATGATGAGTTAACGTTGTGCGTACTGAATGTGCTTTTTGAAATATTCTGTGCACACCGCACATGGTGGATTTTTTTATTTTCACCCATCATCATTTTTACCTACACTAATTCTAGACTCGAGCAATTACGTGTAAAAAATATCCATAGCATATAATATGCATTATCTTAAATTTTTGTACTCCATCACCTTTCGCAAAAACGTCTGGATATATAAACGTAACAGTAAATGAAAAAAAAACGAAAGAATGATCTACTAGACTTGATCTAATAAAACGTGCTCTTGTTCCCTTTAATTTTTGTAAATACCCCACGAACGTTCATGTTATATGTAAAGTTTGTTCAATCTTTTAATCTCTCCGCGGTAAACTGACTTTGACCTTCCCAAGTTATTTTCGTAAAAGACAGTCTAATGTTTACACTACAGTTAATGTGTCTAATCTCTACACTACGCCCTACGATCTGTAAAAAAATGTAGTAATGTACATAATTAGGTAATGGTTCAAGTCTACTTCGTTTTTGTCAATTTTTCTTTTACGAGCGTAATAAAACTAGCAAAGCAAAACCAGAGCTTAACATTTGATGCTATTACATTTCGGTTGCCAAAAGTCAAAGAGAGAATTTCGGTTATGGTTGGTTATTTTTTTAACTTGCCAGCATAGTACGATAGTTTGCACACATGGTGCAAGGAGGCAAAAAATACATGACAGTGTGACTCTCACTTCTATATAACTGACACATACTTATTTCCAAATCCAAATGTCTAACCACAACCCACAAAGTAAATATCTTCCTGTCTTGAAACCAGAGTAGAAATCCGATAACCTTGACCCGACAATACAATAGTCTGCGGGTGGAAGTGCAGTCTATGTTGCTAATGTTAGGCGGGCGGAATTAATAATTTTTTCGTTTTAGTTTTTGGCATATCGGCTGCTGCTTTATATAGAAAACATAACCAGCTCCCATTTCCCATTTCTTTTATGAGCGCTTCAAAAATCATAAATGGAAACCAGAATTTTGGTA
>JAHZNB010001026.1:0-25834 GCA_027744295.1 Callyntrura guangdongensis | reverse complement strand
TGAGAAAAACTAGTCATCATAATCATCATTGACTCATAGGCAGACATCATAGTTTTTAAAAGTGCCCAACAGCATGCCAAACCAAAAAGCCATGTGCAACAAGTTGATTGGATTTTTTTTCTTCTCTCCATCACTCCATCTCACTGGTTGTTTTCCTACGCTGAAATAAATAGTGTGTAAAATACAACAGTTTTACAGCGTGTATGACCAAGTGAGCGGGTTTCTGGCAACAAAAAACATACACGCTTGTTAAATAACTGCATGGTTTAGTTAGATTAAATCAGTAATAAATAATGATAATGACGATGCGGACGACCAAGATAACACATACAGCAGGTTACGGTTTTTGTGTACGCTATGCTACATTTGTACATTATCCGTTCTATATGTACTTTTGGTAGGTAGCTTCATTGTTGAGTCTCTGGGAAGAAAACAGGGTTTTTCTATATCACCGTCATCATCTTCATACATTTTTTGAAAATAATGACATTTTCATCATCATCATGCTCAGTAACATAAATAAAGTTATTATCATTATTATTACCACGATGAGATGTATAGAGAGGTGACCTCACCTACACATCACTCTCCGTACCCATGTGTGCTTGCTCAGATTTTTTTTCAAGTGGGACGAAAAACAAAATAACAATAAAGAAATTAGCTGGTTGGTAGATACACAATATGTGCACACGGCGCTATATGAATTTACAGCCAGCGCAGGACAAGAGCATTCACCGTTTGTGTGAATTATATAATATGACCGTAAAAACGAGAAAAAACATCCCTCTAAACAACCTACTCGTCTGTACAAATACACACAAAGTTTACCTTGTTATTATCATCACCCCATAGCCTGTCCCATATAACCTCTCCTTCTCCTCGTTGTGGCCGATGAATGAGTGAAGATAAATAAAGTATGCAAATATTTAGTGATAATTTCGGAGAAAAGTACATAAACTCGCTAGGACGAAGCAGTATACTTTAGAAATTTTCACTAGTTCAGTTTTTGAATTTATTGCATTGCACATCGTACCGTGAGTACATGCTCCAAAGAGTCTAGGCTCAGCAGCAGCAGCAGCAGCACCCATATAATGCGTGACAGGAAAAGAGTATAGAAGGCTCCATGAAAAATGACACATGCAAAAATGCATAAGATGATTACTATTATTATTGCACGTCTTAGCTATTTTCATTACCTATTGCGGCGCGCAGCGATATTGGATGCACGTCAAATGGGAAAATAGTTTGATGGAGGAGTAGATGCAAAAGAAGAGGGTAAAGTTAAAACATTCCTCTTGACTCAAAAATGCATCTTTTATTTTTTTCATTTTTTTTATCTCGAAAATGTGAATAGGTAAGTTATTGATGGTACTTGAGAACACGCGTACACACAAATGCATACTACGTATATTTTTTGTTTTCGCAGACAAGAAGAACAAGTGAAGTGATCATTGCCAGCCTCGTCATCATCATCATCATCATCATCATTCATTTTCATAAAAAAATGCACAGCAAATAATAAACATCTTCTTATGAAATGGCAATGATGATGATGATGACGAGAACGATATGTGGTTACCTGTAATCTAGGCATGCTTATTAGCACTACAGGCCTCACGTTGATGCTCACATCTGATTATTGTATTGTACTTTTGTATTGGCGTTTGACGATCGTCATCATTACTATTACCATTATGATTATTATTATTACCTTTAAACCATGCATCCATTATTATTGGCATGTAAATACGTATACCTACCACCACCATTGCGATGCGTGCTGTGTTGTGTGTACTGTGTACCTATGTATATGTAATATGCATAGATTATTACTTGGCTAACACCAACTTGTCAGTTGCATCACGGCTCATTGTAACTCATTCGTACACCTTTTGCATACCATTATCATCATCATAACCATCACTCGTTATTTATTTTTATTGCCATTTCCAACCAAGACCCGTGAGGTACATAGAAATAAACGAACCGATACCGATGATAATGACGGTGCGGCTGATGGTCAATGATACTTGGCTAACTAAACCAACCCCATCGTCTTTTGCGTGTGTGTGTGCCCGAGTGTTTACGTATCTCCCTGTGATTGCGAGGAAATTTTTTTTGGGAAGAGCTCTTTTATTAAACAAAGAGAAAGGCGCAAAAGTACTTGTCTTAATTTTGAAGGTTTTCTTGTAGGTGAAAACTTCTTTTATTTTTCTCCCCTGCTTGATTATTTGATCGATGCCTTTTGTTTTTTATTCTTGCTTACATAACTAATCTTTCTTTGTACAATTTACGGTTATGACTCTTAATGCCGGCCTACAACTACACCTCTTACGAGAGAGAGAAAAAATGTACACATAAAATATTTTGGAGCTGGGGGCTGACATCCACGAATATTATATAAGAAAATCTGGCGAGTATTGATATGCACGTATTTAATGAATGCGACTTACATACTCATTCAGCCGTACCACGGGAACACCTACTCTCTCACAGTCTGCAACAATGTAAGTCGTATTATCTCTTTAAACAATGTGGATTTTACAACTAATATGTGTGCACTTGAGATTTTAATGCTGATAGTAATAGTGGTTGTGTGTTTGATCGTATAGAGTGATAGCGGCACTACGGTGGTGGTGGCATTTCAGTACAGTTGTTAGTAAGAGGATATAGCACAGCCCTTTCATGCCTTTGATGCTTTTGTCATCGTAATTCAAGGCATAATGAAACAGAACTTTCCATTTGTTGACGACCAACTGAAAGAGACAGGTTGGAGGACTAACAAAGTAACACCCGAACAGAATCGGCGGCAATCATTTAAGCACACGCCAATAATTATCATCACCGTCATCCTTTACCATTGTTTCTATTAAAAAGCTGAGCAGAGACTGAATATACTCGCAGGGGTCTGGCTGATAACAATCTATCGTGGCACTGGCATACAGGGAGATTGCGATCAAGAAGATGCAGATGATCAAAACGATCGTGTATAATATGAACATTGTAGCTAACTTACACAAGTTCATCCACGGCGGCAGGGCTAGCTCTCCACCAATGTCTGTGTTCGCGCGGGTAGTGATTATGACGATGTAACAATACTAATCACTCTTGACTCCAAAACAGCTTCCACCTTCCACTTGTACCAAATTACAAAAATATTGTGGGCGCAATGAGAAAGGAGAGAGAGAGATGGGTAGAAGGTAGACAGAGAGGAAATATGCTAATTTTTAATAAATACCTTTTTCCTCTGTGTGTGCACATACCATCAAACTTGAAACAACCACCCTCGTAATCAAAACTCGTGTTCATTTTCAATTTCCACTCGGTTCAAAATTCCCTGATGATAATGATGATATATGCCTACCTATTATAAAAACGAACGACTCGTATCAGATAGACCAGCATCATCCACCACCAAATCACCTTTTCTCTCGGCACAGCCAGCGAAATATTGCATCATCATAAAACACAATGCACAATGTGAGGAGGTGGACGAGCTGTGAAATGTATACTCAATACCCAACGACAAGGTACATGAAATGCACCTTCATGTCTGTAAGGTTCTGTAAGGATTTAAGCGCAACAACAACGGCAACAACAATAATAGCAACGTTATCGACAAAAACAACATTGTTTTGTAGCCTGAGCATTGTTTCAACTACCACTTCTGTTCCATTCAATTCCTCTTTTGACTACTTTTTGTGTACTTTAACTTCAATCAGCGCCAAAACTACCAGCAGTCTCAAGAACATCAAGAACATAACGTACAACAACTCTAGTTGTGTGATGATGCATAAAATTGCCAATGATATTGCTACAACAGCAGCAGAGGGACTACTACGATGATGGGATGGTGATCACGATGATGATGATGATGACGACGATGATGCAGTAGAGCGTATCGCATAAAAAGACTATATAAGCAGCAGAAGAGATGAACAAAAATGTTTTTTATTCCGTTTTTTATGATATGACGGGATCACATACAATAATAAGCTTGTGAGTGTGTATGTGTTTGTGTGAGCGAAGTCATCAAGCAGGATGCACGTTGTTTTTTAAAAAAAATGATCGAGCTCTAGCAAATAGAAAGATGGGGAGAGAGAAACAAGGGAGAATCTGACTTAGTTGTTGGCTTTCGAATCAAATCAATAATCTTTTGCAGAAATCCTATATCTGATGTTGATGATCATGCTGATGATGATGGCATTTGGAACAAGTCATGAACTGCAGGGTGTCATGTTTAAATTAAATTAATTTAAGCTCAATAGGCGCCATTACGCTGTGCACTGAATTTACAATGTATTTTGTTATAAGAATGTATACGTGCAAACTGCCTAAGTAAATGGACTTGGCCTTCTTTGCTCTCTCCCTCTCTCTCTATGAGTAGATGTCTCTCTTATTTTAGATAGGTACAAGCACACATTTTTTTAAAATGCATCACAGAAAAAAGAAGGAAGATGAAAACTACGGTGGCGGTGAGTGTGTCTGTATGTGTGCGGCGATGATGGTGGTGATTGGATTTTAGGCTTCCTTTTCACTCCCTGAATACATACAGTCTGAGCATGCATGCATTTGAACACCATCATTTTGATGATCATCTCGTTTCGTTTGATGTGGTTTCAATATCGCAAGAAAAGTAGCGTGCCACACTTATATTACTTTTAGTATTGCTACACAGACAAAAAACTTTTTTCTTTTCCAAGCACTACAGCAAAACACAGAGTTCAGCTGTGGATGGGTAAATACATGCAAACAATGTGCTTTTGATATTTGATATTATCAAAAGTGTACCCAAAAAGTTTGTGCGTGAGAGAGAGAGGCAAAAAAGTTTCAGTTTTCAAATCATACTATCACTTATATTATGCATGTGTAAAACCACATCACAAAAAATCAATCCATTTTCCTCTTTGAAAGAGAGAGAGAGATATGGAAGAAATAAAAAAAGCTGAGTGTAAATCCTCGTGAGAGAAAATAAGAAAACAACACAAGAGACTAATGTAATCGGCCCCAATCCACCAATAGTTACAGCCCATGCCATTTCCATACTTGTACCGCTCTGTTTGGATGAGAGAAACGAAGATAAAATGCAGAAGCATCAGCTTTCGCTATAAAATCCGCTTTTGCAGATTTACTGAAAAACGATCCGATGATGTATTCAATGGCAAAGCGAATAAACTATAACACTTTATGTTTTTTCCACGTATCCCTACACGCCACCACCACCACCCGACCACCCTGCGTATCTTCCGCCTTTGCTAGATATGCAAACAAATATTTACTTTCAATTTGTTCAAGATAATTCCCTCACCTCTCGCGTGTACCACTACCATCGCCGCCACTACCTACCCATCCGGCAAATGGATATAAAAATGAAAAGAAGAATGAAATCGGATGCGCCATTATGTCGTTGCGGGTTTTTACATACTTGTTTGCTTTGGGAATCCACCGATATACCTACCCATTTCCCCGAAACACTATACCGTAGTGAGTTTGTTACCAGCTGGCTTTGTAATAAACACGCAGAAACAGAGAATGAATAGGTGGGTATATATACAGCGTTCTGCTGCTGCTCCGACTAAAGAGCCGGATAACACATTCATTGTCTCAAATAAAAAATTGTTTCTGCTCTGCCTGAATCCCATTCATAGCTACATTATATAAAAAAATGGGGTATGAAAGAAGGGAAAGATTTTCAGGTAAACGGAAGAGAGAGAAAGAGAGAGAGAACGGGAGAGAGATCCAGCAACCTTGTTTATGACAGGATGGGCAAAGTAGAACACTGCCGCCGCTGTTTGTGTGTATGTGATAGTGAAGAGCTTGGTGGAAACCTTCTGCAGCCACAAAGCTTAATGAACTAACCTTCACTGTACTTTTTCTCTTCCTGCATCTTTCCTTTTCCTATTAAATGCGCCGTGCGTCTTTCAGTAGAGCGAAGCCAGGAAAGCTAAAAACTTGCTGAGCCGTTCATGAATAAATAAAAGCAACCCTAGTTTACATAATCAAAAGCTTTACCGCTAGGTACCCAGTATTTACCAAAAGTACGTACCTGCTGCATCTGTCTACTACCTTGATATAAGTACATTTTATGTGTTTGTTCTCTGGTACAGTGAAGAGTGTGGCGGCCGAAACAAAAGAAAACCCATCAATCTATTCCATTCATTCCGGCTGTTTTTTATTTACAGTTTTATGACGTAATTTACTGCACAATCAAGTTCAGTCGCAATCAAACAAACCTTTTCGTCTTTTTCTCGGTCGTTTGGCTTTGGCTTTGACTTGGTTTGATTACACCTCGCGATCTTTCCTTCCCTCGCCAAGTCTTTTCTGATCTACTACATATATTGTAGAGAAAATACTAAAATGTGGCTTTCCGTTTTTCTCTCCTTTGTTTATTGACAATAGAGTAAAAATTTGGAATATTATTCAATCGAACCGGTCGAAGGCTTCGATTTATGTACTGCACAACAAGACTTTCTCTTTTTTATGAAGTATTTTTTTCCGCAAAGAGTATCGTCAAATTACGCAGGAACAGTTTGCTGTGTCATGTCATGGTTGTATTTTTTATCATTTATTTGTTCTCTACTTATAAATAATATACCATGCGCGCACACACACACTCACAAACTAACTTCGTTTATTATTTCTTGGGGAAGGAAAGGAAACCCGGTGGAATGGAAGGCTAAGAGAAAAAAAAACATTTTTTCCTTTTTTACTTCTTTTTTGAATTGATGTTTGGTTGGCAATAACGGAAGAAATACACACGAGTGCCTTCTGCTTTCTACAGAGTCTACCTACGCACATATTTTATCATTTTGTCAATAGTATTATATAGCCTAGAAAAAGATGGGGTAGCAAAAAAATGGGAAGTGTTTATACTTTTTATATTGTCGTGTGTGTGTGTTAGAGAGAGAGAGAAAGTAAACCAGTAAAAATCAGCGTAGCATTGACAAAGATTTTTCGAGAGAAAAAAGAAGGAGGCCAACCCAAAGAAAAACAAAAGAATAAAATGGAACACTTGCGACAGAGCAACAAAACCTGCTTTTTCCTGTGTATTTCTTTCCCTGTCATAGAATTCATCATTGTGCATGCATGCAGTGATTTTGCATTAGCATCCGAACAAAAACTACTGTTTTTGCACCACTCTCGGCGCTTCTCTCTTTCTAAACACACATGTGTGTGTCCTTCTTCTTCAAAAAAGTAAAGAAAAATAAGCAGAAAATATCATGTGAACAAAAGTAAAAAGTATGCATATGTACACAGCTACAGAGCGATGCGACTGAAAATGTGCACAGCCAACATCCTTTTTGTCTCACGTACTATTTACATTGCATATTACACAAAATACACGTGAAAATATGTGTGAGTGAGACCATTGCCGTCACCGAGATATCGCAAAAAATGTACAATTTACAATGTAAATATCTATGTAATATCTTGATAGAACACCACACATCACATTCATATTTTTTCTGCATAAACTACCTACACATATGATCATGATCTTCTCATGTTTACTCACTCACGCTCAACGAGAGAGAGAGAAGAGAAGGAGAGTCACGTTGATGGTTTATTTTTTTCTTTCATAGCGACGACTTTTTTCTTCTTACAACACAACAGACTATTACATATTCTCTTTTCGTCTTTCTTGTTTCCTATCTCTCTCTTCTTTTGAACAACTGTAAAGACGAGGAAAAACCGAATTTTAGGTAGATATCATCATCATCATCATCGTCATCATTACACCATGCTGGATGCCAAAATGAAGTTCACTTGCGAATGCGAATTCCAGCTGTGCATCAGCAGATATAACATGGATTCACTCAGCCAGCCAGTCAGTTCCATTAAGAGTCAGACAGAAAATTGTACTTGGTAGTTTTACACTGGTAAGCAAGCAGCAGCTTCGAGAGCACAACGCAACGGATGCCTCTAGGCTATTAACTCTCCTCTTTTTCGCCGGGACACTGCTAGCAGTTGGTAGTCTTCGTAGTAGTACTCCCGCTCTCGGTAAAGAGATGCAGATTTATCAGCAAAGCTCTGTAGACAATCTTCTGACGAAACTTACGTTAAAGTGCTGCTCATCTCAGTTTTTCTTTTTGTAGGAAGGACTGGGAATGCAATTGAAAAAAGGTGCTTTTTGTACTTATGACTATTGTGCTTTCCGTCATTCTTGATTATTATTATTATTACCCTCAAAACTTTTTAAAATCCTATTTTCTTTTTGCTTTCTTTATAAAAAAAATTTCTGGCCCAGTTGCCCACTTTATGGGGTTTATGGGGTAGTAACGAACAAAATAAAACGCGTTGAAAATTCAATATTAAAATATTTATTCTTATCGTTTTCTTTTCTCATTTCCCGGTTCCATTGTAGCTTGCCACATTATTTTGCAGTAACACAAAAATATTATGTGTTTCCGGATGAATATGCAGCCGGATTCAAATGACGCTGATTGTGGAAGATAAATAAAAATACAACATTATTTTTTTATACTTTCTTTCCAAACAACTTTTTTTCGTGCTTACCATTTCCAAAAAAGTTGGTATGTTTTACATATTATTGGACAACTTTTTCAACATTTTCCCTGCACTACCATCATATATTTTTCAGATTTTCTAACAAAACATATATAACCACGCAATAGGAACAACAACAAGAAATGATACGTTTCTTTGTTGCTAATTTTTTTTAAATTTTCTTTGTTTGGTGCGCGCTTCCTTTGATAATAAAATAGGTTTGACTATACTGCTTATTTTTTAGGGATGAAGAATGTGTGCTTTAATTTATTCATTATTGCATTTTTGCTTGTTGCTCTATTTCTTCCTGGCGGCTGCTCGTATTTTTTTCTTATTTGGTAAACAAAATATCGTTATCAAGCGTACGCATAATATGATGATAAGTTACTCGAGCCGTAAAAGTAAATCGGTTCATTTCGAAAGGTCTCCCATAATAAAGAAACTTGTTTTAGCACTTCCTCTTCTCTGTGAGTTTTCTCTCTCGCAAATATCCTGTTGCAAGATTTTTGAAAATTCTCATCATAATAAGATTGAATCCTATGAAGGTGGCCTATATACATAAATAAAAATAATCTTACCGCAGGAGCAGCAGTATTTTGTGTGACAATATAAAAAGCGAGCATTTTTTTTGTGAATGATGAATACACTAAAAACTGCCAGAGAGGTAACTGAGTGTTGGAGAGTGTGTATGTGTGGGATAGTGATTTGGCGAACACCTTAAAGCTAAAGTAAACAAGTGGGGTTGGTTTTACTCTGTCATTTGTATTTATGTATATGGCAAAAAGGGGGATTTGAATATTATTAAGGGAAATGCTTCTGCTCCGTATTCCCTGATATCTCCCTGCAGTATAAAAAGTTTTTTTCTAGGCTAAATAAGCAAACGAGCGGATTACACCATCATCATCATCATGATCATCCTCGGGATGGATGATGGAGCATTATTATAAAACCGTGTCAGTAGAATGGATACTTATATCAGTTGGAGGAGCAGGAATATACACAAAACATTTTTGTGTTGAGAGAGAAAGGATACGCCAAGGAGATTTAGAAAAGGACAGAGAAACAGGAGAAACTGGAGCGATATTCTGTTTTTATGGAAAACTGAAACATTGGGTTAACATATGGCCGTAGATTATAGATGTTTATACAGTATTTTGGAGGTGAATCCTTTTCTAGTGTCCTTCCTTCCTTCTCGTTTCCTTACGCTTTATCTGTCCCTGATTACATATCGTGTGCATTCTATTTTTCTCCGTATCTCTGCTTATAGAGAAAGGCCTTGAAAACATTTTGTTACTAGGAAAGATTACACGCGGGTGCGACAGTTACAAAAACTTTATCCAAACTACTCAATTCTCCAGCAATCATTAATATCAACAATGGCAATGGCACAACAACAAAGATGCAAAAAACATGGAAACATGTGTGCATACATAATAGATGTACAATTTTAGATTGCATGAGTGACTCAAAAGCACACAGAGCAACAGAACAAATCCAGTAAGAGAAGTAGTTGTGCTTTCATAATGCACTTGGTTATGGTACTTGTTGGTGAGTACTCAAGTACTTTTTTTCCTACTGACATTCCCATTTCATGTCGCTTCTGTGAAGGAATGCTGTATTAAATGGCTAGGAGAGAGGGAGAAAGTGTGTATGGGTACAATTGTCCGTGTACAAGTGAGAGTGAGAGGGATGAATAGAAAATAAAGGAAAATGGCACAAGGGAAATTACCACGAATGTAATAATGTACTAGACAGAATGTACCACAGAAAACGAACAAAAACAGAGGAGAGGAAACACGAGTTGTAGGCACAGAACTAAACAATATATATGACATGTATATATGCTGATGATGATGGTAACTTAGAATAATGGTAGTGTTGTCGCTGTTCGCTCTCTCTCTCTCCCACTCTGTGTACACCTTGTCTCTGGTGACTTTCCTTTCCTTTCTAATATTTCTCCTTGTTTTATGTGCACTAGAACGGGACGAATGGACGACAAGGAAAACGTTGAAAGGCGGAGGACGCCCTTGTCGAGTGTTTCACATTTCCATTTTACTTCTGTTTAAAAGGAAATCTCTCTCTCTCTCCTTATCTGAGCATCTCTTGGCTAGACACTGAATTGTTTATTGGTAATGTAAACCCGCTGTAAAGGACAGGAAAGATGATATTGCTGAAAGAGCACGACAAATTCCTATCTGTGTCATAACAGTAGAATATATTGTCACACGTAAAGAATCTGGAATGATAGGGTCAATTTTTTATCCTTCTACACCCATGGAGAACTTTGACCTTGTTAATAAATGTAGATACTCTTGCTCACTACCGTACGTGCTTTCCAATGAATCCTTACTCGTAGTAAAATTTGATTGCGTGAGGATACCCAACCCACCGCGTCATTCGCTCAAAATCAACAGGGTTCAAGCCATTAGTCTAATCAATGTGAATCAATAAATGTGCATGCCAAATTTGAGTGAAATTGGTCATTCGATATACACAGACAGACAAACAGACAAACCGGATGATCTGCTATAATGTTTTCAGCTACGTAATAACGTCTAAGTACCTATAAGGATATTATTGTCCAGCCAGACAGGATTTCAAGGCACGTTCCACGTACACATACCACTCTACTTGTTCTACACTTTATTACGGAAAAGAACCTAAAAAATCTCAACAAAATAGTCACATATGATGACGATATAGCTAAAAGGACATTTTGTTGTTCTGGATTTATTGTTATTACGTTTATTTTACTGATAAAAAGCAGTTTTTCACTTTAAGTTTTCCTTTGCTCCTATGCTCCTCCGCTGGTGCCTGCTGCTATGCATAAAGTTAAATGGAAACATCTACGCACGTGTACATGCATACATGCATAAAAAACTCGCCGTGCATGCGACTCACTCACTCACTCATTACATATGCATTAGGTATTCATGAATAAATTTTTTTGTGCAAAAATGTAATCACTTTTTCTGTCAAGTGCTCTCATATGTTCTGTTCCATAGCCTTGCTATTTTGTTATTGTTGTCGCTGCTTTTAAGAGGACATCCGCATTGCTAAAAAGTAAGAATGCATGTCAAGCTGGTGCTCTACTCTTTCCCCTGAAAAATGATTATGCTACGAAAAACCTTACAACTAAAATGAAAAAATGTACAGAGTACAGAGCAACGGATGGATATTTTTTACTAGCAATATATTTCTTCTCTCGTTCTCTCTCTCTCTCGTCAATGGGTTTATATAAACTGAACATTACTCAAGCAAGTGAAAAAACGTGCATGTTTGCATGTTACGTACCCGATTTTTTTGGGCATTTTATTGCACCCTATTCTTTGGTCATCTTCATGCAATATTTGACCCTTTTGCTGGCTTGCATGTTCAGATAATACATACGTTACAAAACCTTGTCCACTTTGCATATTACACAAAATTCTCTCAAACTAGAAAAGTTTTTACAGCTTTTTTGCATTATTTTTGCAAAAACTATACAGAGGACACTCGGCTGAAGGTTTTCCATTACACGTCTCTCTCCTTTCGTCAGGAGAACATGCATCATAAAAAATAGCTACAAGAACACCAACTCCGGGACTCACTCTTACTATTGTTATTGTATCCACCAAACAATTTAACAACGTGTATCGTGTCCTGTTCGTCAGAACAAGGTATTCTGTTGTGTGGTGGCAAGGAAAAATAAAAACGTAAAAGTAAAATAAACTCCCCATGCCAGAGAAGAGCAATATGAACCAACCACATATTATACCACCAACACATCACCAGATTATAGTTTTTTATTATTCATCCCATTTCGTACTTTTTATTCCGTGAAATTGATGTTTTCCCAAGTAAATCCGTTTTTATTACTGATGATGATAATGAAGCATGTAAATACGCGGTAGTTGTAACGAATAATATAATTCAACACATACACAGTTTAAAAAATAAACATTGCATAAAATGTTGTCCAAAAAATAATGTACTCACTCACATACCACACGGCAATGATGATAAACCTAGTATTTTGGTAGTCGACTGTCTTGCGCGTTTTTATCGTCATCATCTTGTTAAATAAATACGTTATTTAAAATGTAAACATAAAACAACATGAATACCTACTTTTTTGGATCTTGGTATATGATATTTCAAAACAAAAATGTGGTATAAAACGAACGTATGAACCTCTTTTTTTTTAAAAAAAAATGAGTGCACACTCGCTTGCATGTGCACAAGATGATGATTATGATGATAGACTCGGTTGTAACTGTTGTAAGACTATAGCAAAAGTCTTCTGGTTTACACATATTTTTTTGAAAGATGATGATAATACTGTGATCCTCCTGTTGAAACAATCTATTCATTCGTGTCTCTCTCGCTCAAGTATCAACCACGTTCACGCGCACACACACATGCACATCATCATGACACACACTGGTTTAAGGAGTGTGGTATAAATATTTAAATGTGTGAGTATGCCAAGGAAGTTTTTTTGCTGTTTAATGATTGTGTGTGTGTGTGTGTGTGGTGTGTAGTGCAGTAGTAGTAGTACAGTTAACAAGAGGAATGTATGTGCCTATCTGCGACTTGTTATTAGTTGGTTCGTAATTTGAATGTGCCAGTGATTTGTGAGTGTCATCATATATTTCACTTGTTTTGGAAGAATGCCTTGAGGAGGAATGACGGTGACGATGATGGATACTGTAGAAGAAAATGTGGGTCTTTAATGCACATGTGTGTATTATGCAAAAAACGTCGTTCCATGATGGCACAATGGTTGATCCGTACACAACTTTGTTACGACATGCTCATGTGCGCACCCAATCCCTTTCATTGGAACAAGACTTTATTTCAATCAGCTCATTTTTATTATTAAAACTAATCATCGTGTATGCTTGCGTTGCTGTTGTGTGCGAACGAGATAAAGAAAGAAAGATACGACGACGACAGTGGTGGAGGTGCGGAATGCTGAATACACTGTTGCTTGCCGGTTATTTCCGGTTACAACCAGAGAACCAACCTAAAAGTCAATGAAAAATGGTAATGTAATGGCGATGGGAGAAAAAGGAAAACCCCAAGGAAATTAGAATTCATTTTTACTTCACTGCTCCACTTTTTCCTGTCCATTAGTTATTGTGTAAATATTTAAAAAGTAAAGTGAATACCGGAGTAAAGAGAAACAGCAGCGTTTAGTTAGTTGGTTTAAGATGTAACAGAGAGATGACGGCAGTGGGTGGATGGATATTTGATTAAGACGTCAAAAAAGTAAAAACGCGTGGGAAGCGGATGGATGTGTAAAAATGATGAAATTGAGCATACCCCGAGGAAATCGTACATATATTATAATTATCTTTCACGTCTTTTCCAACTCTCTCTCCTGACAGCCCTCCTCCGATTCTTACCACCAACTAATAAAAAAGTTCTCTCGCTGCCTAGAACTTCAGTGTAAAGATCTGCTGCACAGTAGGACTGTGACATATCTGAGAACTGGATTTGGATACTCCTAAGGTTTGTAGTCGAAAAGTGCTACTTTATGAAAAATTTGTGGGGATTATTATACTGCCGTAATAGTTCATTAATCCTTCGTGTCGATTGTTAACTATAAAATAATTCAGTTTTACTGGCAAACATTCCACCTTTCCTTACAATCTTATTTGTTTACGTCATACTTGGATTTGTGTAAATTTCAGGACAGCAAACACAAACTCTTTCAGCGCTTGCAACATTTTTTTTGTTTTCTTTCGAAAGCAAGATGAGGATGAATGGTGACTTTTACTGGGGTAAACATAAAATCCAACTGCGGAGAGATTAGTGTGAGAATAATGATCACTGAAAAGTAATCAGTTGTGGTAACGAAAGTGACTTGAGATCATCTACTCCTCGCATCTTGTCGTCGTTGTGTCGTATGGTTATTGACGATATACAAAATATGTACCTGTAGATGTACCCCAATTCCTCATCATTACTATCACATTTCTCAAGCTGTAATATATGTACATAATGATCATGATGACGGTGATGTTTTGAAACGTCTCCTCATTTTCAACTTTGACATTAAACCTCATTTTTCTGTGCCTTTCAAAACACTTTGCAAATAAATTTTCTTCCAACGCACTCACCGTCACTTTTTTGTGCCAGTCAACTTCACTGTTTTTTTCAACCGTGTGGCTTCTCTATGTTGTTGTGTGGAGAATGCTTCCGGAATGTGTGTTGGTAAGGGAAAGAAGGAGTGCCGCCACCACCACTACCACCGGTTTCTAGTTGAATAAGCTATTTAGTTTCTTGAGACAGCGAGTTTTATTTTACAAGCAATAAAAGTTCACTAATTTTAACTCGCTCTTTCATGGCTTGTTCCTTTTGGCCAAAGGGAAAAAAAGTAGGGGCTGGGCTCTTTGTGTGAACGTGTATTCGAAGACGACGTTATTATTTATTTATTTAATTATTTATTTCAGACTTACTTTCCTCGTGAATGAAGTCTGGTCTTTGTCGCTGTCATATTCAATGTCAGAGACAATTAGATTTCCAACTTGTCCTTTCAAAGCATTGGACAAGTCTATCTGTGTCTTTCCACTTGATGTGCTCAGTTTCCTTGTCTCTCACACACGGCGCGCGTAAGTCAAGAGTTAGCAGAAAAGAACAAACAAGTTTCTAGGTGAATGTATGACTGATTGTTCTCAGGGTTTTCGC
The DNA here is from genome assembly GCA_027744295.1 of Callyntrura guangdongensis. Lineage (NCBI taxonomy): Eukaryota > Metazoa > Arthropoda > Collembola > Entomobryomorpha > Paronellidae > Callyntrura > Callyntrura guangdongensis. The sequence continues at coordinate 10,651 of JAHZNB010001026.1, read as the reverse complement.
TTATTTGGTGGAGAATCTGCCTCCATTTCTCTCTCTTCTCTACTTCTGCTCGTCGTCTGTCGGCAAGTCGCTTTTGACAATCCTTATTTGTTTGAGTTGAAAGCAAAGTGTTGTAAAACGCTTATTTGTGTGCGGTTCCATTTTTTGTTCGTTTGACGATAATGACGACAATAATAGGTAGTTGGTTTTGCTGCTTACAGTCGTCTTAACTGTTTTGTTGCTGTACCTTGTGTCAAGTACAATCAGTTGGGGAGAAAGAGTGAAGTGGTGATTTCCCCCTCTTTTTATGTCCTGTACTACTGCGTCCATACGTGTACTGTTCGTAACAAATAGTACGGCACTCTCTCTCTCTCTTGACTGGAACTCACAGTTATAAAACTTAAACAGCAGCGACAAAATGCGAAATGTAAACAGTGAATAGATTGGACAGAGATAGACGTAGACGTAAATGTCATCAGTAGACGTAAGAAGGCACAATTAAACTACCTACGTATATATGCTCTTTAAAAGGATGGCGATAGGCGAGAAAAAACATGTAACAAAAATACAATGTTGTTGCCAGCATATTTACATTATACATACCTATATGTACATTCAAAGTCAAACTGACGCAAGGCATTGGTATCAACGACGATGATAATGATGACTCTGCTTAAATTTGTTTACTCTTTAAAGTGAAATATAGAATTTTCAAAACGGAAACACAGAAAATCCATTTACTTGAGCGAGCTGTAAGCAGATTTCCCTCGTTTGCAGTGACGGTGAAAAAAGGAAAGAAAATGAACAATTTTGTGGTGTCTTACGAACAGCGTGCGCAGTAAAAGGTTAAAAAGCACAGTTTTTTTGCCCTGAAATGTTAAATAAAGCCTCTCGTCTTCGAACGACCCTGCCGATGGAATTATTATACAAAATCTCCCTCTCCCTACGTGTAAAAGGCGTAGGGGGTAATAAAAAGCTACGTTAAAATTCAATTATAACTCAAATTATATTACACAGACATTCATTTCACACCATTTAGAATCTGTTAAGCAAAAAAAATGAGCGGCTGACTAGAGAGAGGAGAGACAAAAAAGCCTTAAGATTCCGCCCTTTGCCTAGGCATGTATTAACCTTTACGAAATTCAAGTTGACTTGTTTCTATTAAACCACTTTGCATTTTCCCTCTATATTCCCATCGTGTGTATGTAGACGTGTCTGCCTCTACATATATGAATACCTAATAATATGAAACGTACGTACATAACATGATAATTTTCCATAAAAAATGCGTAGCATGTTAGCCAGCTTAAATCAAAACGAGATAATTCCAAATTAATCTCACCTTCACAATCAACCATAACAATAAAAACTGACACTACTACACACAGCCTCAGCCTCACAGCGTCTAGCGAAACAACAACATCATTATATTATCGGTATCTAGCCACTCCACTCACACAGGCACACACATACACCAGTAAACTTGAAAGAGGGAGAGAAGAGATTTGTCCTTTTTTAATACAAGACAAGACATTTTTGTGACGTTTCACACACTGACAAGCACACACAAGCTGATTATTATTACTCTCATGAACCTATTTACAGCTACAAAGTGTGCATATAAATTTATCGTATTTTACTCTCGTTTCTACAAGGCAAAAAGAACAACAAAAAAACTTCTCTACTTCTTCTCCTTTCTTGATTCCCATTATCATCAACATCATCATCGCCATCATCATCGCCATGATCCTCGTCTTTTCAAGAAGATGGAGACGAGAGGGAAGAGATCATATGCAAAGTCATGCTCCCCCACGATGAGCGTTGACTATAATATGTGCAAGAAATATGCAGATTCATGGAGTCATGCTGTGATCTAATGGACACTCTCCACCAATATTAAATGCTACAATAACGCTGCTAAAAGGAGATTCAATCCTTTTTATACGTTTTACACAACAAAATAACAGCAGCCACAGAAAGAAAAATATGCAAATGTGCAAAATAGTCGCTGTTCTTACACTATCTGTTACTTGCAGAGAAGACGGTAGAGAGAGAGAGGAAGATAGTAAGTTGCAGGAAAGAGAGAAGTTGCTGTGTGTGTAGACGCAAACCCATTTATAAGGACAACAGAAGTCATCCGATAATGGCTAACTACTACTGCAGTAATTTTTGCCGAAATTTTTCTGGCTTGCTCAAGATCGCATCGCGCACACAGACATATACACACCCATCAAATTCTTGTACCCATTACGTTTCTTAAATGTGCTATTACTGTAATAATAATAACCATTACATTTCATCTAATTTTTCCGCTGTATTTCTCTTTGCTCCATTTCCTCTTTTTGCTTAACTCCATTGTCCCTGTCTGGCTCGTTGCGGCGGTTTAACCAGAAAGAGGAAGACTTCAAAAGACTTTCACGTTCAGGATTATGTAAGAAAAAACGCTAATCGTCATTTTAAAGTTATACAAACGCAAACACAAACAAATATACTAACGATCTTGAATTTTTTCCATCATTTATATAGGGAGTGTTGTTCATCTTATCAGAGGCACAGTGATTTGTGTTCATTTTTATGAATACTGGCATTCTCAAGTAGAATTCGCATCACCAAAAAAATAAATCACATAAAGTTTCAATGTACCTAGCTTTTAGGCTGTTGTCCGACGGCCTGCTTTTGAAGAAGACCGGTGGTACAACGCATTTATTAAGCTGAAAAACATGCTGGTATTTACACTACTGTAAAATTATTGTCACATTAAACTGTTGCAATACTTTATATTCTAACTGTGTACAGAGAGAGAGAGGCACAGAGGTGAAGAAAAGCGAAAGAAGAAAGAGGTCCCGACTCTTGCAACAAAATCTACGTTCAAAAAGCGATATATAGTAAATAAATTAAAATTAATTGCAAAAATGTATATTTAATGCTATCATGACACGTACAGAAGCAAGAATTTGTTGCCTGTTTTCCTTTCCTCTGCTGATAATCACTTGTTTTTGCCCATTCATTAACCACTTGAACATTACGGGAATTTTCTGGGTCTGCTGTATCAGTCATGGCCTGATGATAACAAGGAATATTAACTGAATGAGTGAGCGAACATGTGTGTGTTCCTCTTTTTACTTTGCCCGATAGCGAAAAGGAGAAAAGTACATCATCATCATCATCATCATTCACCTCCCTCTCCAATGTACCTTGTGCGAGAAGCGCATGTGCTTTACACACTTTTTCTGTAAGAAATTCCCTAAGTTTAGTGGTTATTATTATTACTCCTACTAATATTTCTACTTATCCATAAATTATTTTTGTATGATTACTCTGCTATTATTTTGCATTTTATCTCATCATCCACTCATATGGATCATCAACAAGACTCAACACCAAATGCAGTCTCCAAAGACAGAGAGCAAACAACAGGAAAACTTTTTGGCTCGGCACATTTTTCTCTCTCGTTCGCTCTCTCCTTTGCTGCCATCAGCTTCAAAGACACACACACTCTCAGTCAGACACACCACCATCGTAACCACACTCGGACGACAGACAAAACTGAACTGAGGCAGCAGCAGCAATAATAATATAATAACAGTCGTAATAGGAGCAGAAAAAACGCATCATCGTGTGTGTGTGTGGATGTGGAATTGGTAAAGGGAGAGTAAGCAACGACCGAGTGGTACAGCAGAAAAAAAGGATAAGAAGAAGAGGAACGTTCGTGTGTGTGTGTGTGTGGATGTGGAATTGGTAAAGGGAGAGTAAGCAACGACCGAGTGGTACAGCAGAAAAAAAGGATAAGAAGAAGAGGAACGCCTCTGTTAGAATTTTCTGAATCATTGCCAAGGCCTACTTTGCATTTTATCTTTTTGCCTGCCTGCTTTTGCTTGCCGCGGCTGCTCTTCTTGTAAGTAAAAAATTATGCTTTACTCTCTGCTATTTTGCATGTATTCGTCCATCGTCGTATTCATTTTTACCTATTTGATAGGTAACAGCACATTCACACACGTTTGAACTTTGAACAACTCTAAGCATCCTTTTCCCCTTTTTAATACGCGTTTTTGCTCTTGACTTTTTGACTTTGACACGACGTTGATGATGATCACGATGATTCTGCTGCTGCTGATGATGACGATGACGATTAGCTTGGAATGCGTATACGTAACACTTTGGAATTTCGACTGATGATGCAGCCAGGGCAGTACCTACCACCACCATCAAAGCACACTGCCAAGTGCCAGCCTAAAAAGGTTCATTTATTATTATTATTACTATTTGATCGGAACCATCTGCCTGCCATTTGAAAGAAACACTCGAAATTCCGGAAAATTTCACACAGGGGAAAGGAGAGATTGAAGGTCACCGCCAGAATCTTTATATATACACACACGTATTTATTATGATGATGAGATAAAATGACTTCATATAAAATTCCATTCATTCGTGTGTGCGCAAAAAATATACCTACTTAATATTTTTTTCCCCCATTTGCCATAATATGTCTTGTTCAAGAGTTTATATTACAATTACAAGAAAGGGGCAACAATAATGGGGCTACGGTTTATTACCGTGTGGTGCGGTGTGATGTATCCAAACGAGGAAAAGGACAGCGCGTTGCAAGCGCCAAAGCATTTGTGAGCTTCGTGATAATAATGTCTTTTTTTGCTTGTTTTCTAATATATTATGCATACCTTTACCTTGTAACCTCATCAAAATAATTTTAAGGTGACTATATACTACCCGACTTCTAGATTATTTACTCCTGCCACACCAAACAATCATAATCGTAAATAACTGCACATAAACTTGAGACATGAGAAAAGGAAAGAGGGTATCTGTCTGACTACAGCCGGGGTATCTCATATAAACCGACACACACACACAAACACACATAGACAGGTAATACGATAAGGTTTGCCGGTCGCATTAAAGTGTCGTCTCATTATTATTATTGTACATTCTTGTCTCCCTCGCCAGATTATGTAGAGAGAAGTAGCAAAAAAGCACAAGTTTGGTAGGTAGTTATTTTTTGTTGTTTTATTTTCATATCTTTTTACTACTCCATTTAATGAAACATGCATTCCTCCCTGTCCTGTCACTATTATTACTTTTTTTCACAGCGGACAATACAAAGTATGTAAATTGACGTTCATAAATGGACACAATAAAGTATTTACTTGCGAAAAAAAGTTACCAGCGTACATGCCCAAGTAACATTCTTTTCAGCTGTCGTTGTTACTTACGATCAAGTTATTAGTATACCTATCTCTTGTATTTATGCATGTACACAATGTTTTGTTCAAGACTACTCAATAATAATAACAATAACAATAATAGCTTTCCTTTACTAGGTACTAGTTGTCGTCCTCATTGCTGTGTGTGAGAGCCAACAAGTACTTAAATATTATAAGCTTGCTTGTGATAATACATTTATTATAACAACAGCGAGGAACCATATTTCAACCAGCTACTTTCTGTATGCATTTATGATTATCAAGATGAAACAGACGATAAAAATGTAATAATATGTGGCCCGACATAACAACATCAAGTTGAACTCTGGGCAGACGTGTATGAAGATTAACGTCTAGGGAAGGTAAAACAAGCAAAAGCAACCGTTCATTAAATCGGAGCAACTCTTTGTGCCTATCCCTGTGCACAAAACACAACCCTTTTGTTCAACCAACCTATTACTCTTTTCGGCAAATGTACATAAGGACAATAACAGCAACAAGCAGAGTAAGAATGAAATACGTAGTAAGTGTGTAGAGTAGTATATAAATATTTTTTTGTGAAAATTATTTAAATCAAGACAGCTGGATTACAATTATTACTACTACCAGGTTCAGGAGGAGTCAGCCCAATTACGAAATTCAGAGGAATATATAGGTACAGATATATAAAATGTACTGTAAAGCAACTTATGATGAGTGTAAATATTTTTTTCGGATCTTGAATACCTCCAATGTAGCTCTTACCCAACAACTTTAAAAGAACACAGGGAACAGACGACATGTGAAGGTGCAAGAACAAGCTTGTTGTAGTAATTTTTAATACACAATAAAATAATAATAATGATAAAAATGAAACACCGCGAGAGAGTACCTTGGACAGAGTACTATATCTGACCATCTATCTATTTTAATCCGTTTCAAAATAATCATAAAAAATTTGAGATAAATTATAGCGAACCTTCTCTGATTATTATCCAGACAAGCCATATATGCAAATGAAGCCTCTATCATCATCGTCTGTTTCCCCTTTGTTTTTAAGGTACAAATGTAATCAGACATCCTCTGGACTTGTTTACTTTACCCCCAAAATGTTTCATTTAAAATTCCTTGGCTCAACCTTCTTCTCCTCCTGTGGTTCCAAAACCAGCTTTTATGCTGTAGTTTTTTTTCCTCTCTCTCTCTGTGTATGTTATGATTTTTGATCATGGCCACATACGGACGGACGCATGGTGCCCACATAATACTGATTATTGGAGACGAATAAGAGGAATATGCTCAAGTGAAAAATTACCACTTTCAGTTTCAAATGATAGCATATTAAGTTTTCCTCATGCTGACACAAACACAACTACTCATTGAATTTTCATGACGAAACCAAAGTAAAGAGAGTCAAGTCTAATCTGCATACATGTTATGTATGTACGTACAGATTATCCATTATGTAGGTACAAATATACTGCCAGTTATAATATAATTTTTATATAAGTTTCTTCATTAGAGCCATTTTTCTTGGTCAATTTTTTACCCTAACAGATTTTGAGTGTTGATAGGATTCTCAAAAAGAATGCCAAGAAGAACAATCGATTTTTGATCGATAGATTTATCCTTCAAAGTTCCATTTTTCTTGGTCAATTTTTTACCCTAACAGATTTTGAGTGTTGATAGGATTCTCAAAAAGAATGCCAAGAAGAACAATCGATTTTTGATCGATAGATTTATCCTTCAAAGATTTTTTTATCGTGGCATTCTTCTGTCTTAAAATCTTATGAAAAGAAACAAGTTCACTGTTGTTACTGCTGTTGTTGCTGCTGATTTTTTACCTGTTTGTGCGGATAGACACAGTCTTTTTCATATTTTATTATAATCAGCACAGTCATAAAATAAATTCTTTTGCCTGTTTCATTGACTGACGAGCAACTCTTTTGTATTCCGTCTAAAATGCCGTTTTTTAATGAAAGTGAAGCAAGTAATCTATTGAGTCTTCATCTTTTTTGCCAGAGATGAATCGACCGGCGCGGTGGTGATGATCATGGTGCTTGCTTCGCAACTCTGCGCAAAGTAGGCATAGTATATATTAAAATGTACCAATCAACATCAACATCGGTTTCAAAAGCTTGTGAATAAATTTTTATCGGAAGAAAAGGTAAGTTAAGTGGCAGAGCCATTACTTGTTATCTTTTTATTGTTCCACAATCCGATCGACATTTTTTTACATACAGAAAAAATCAGCAGCAGCAGCGGCGGCTCTTGGTAGGCAGCAACTCCCCATTCCTTTTTGTTGGACTAATGACAAGAGGATGATTTGAAACACAATATCATCTCAATATCTTTTGCCCTGTACTTTTCCCTTTGATTTATTTATACGTCTTCATATAATATCGAGACTCCTTTTATTCCAATCGACTCAATTCACTTTGGTAGCAAATTCCACAATTCAATTTACTACGTGATTCCCTGTAAACGCGAAACACCAAGTTTTGGCAGAGACCTGTAATGTGATAGAAAACGGGGAAAGAAAAGATACACACAAGCACAAAACATCATAATAGACGTTGTGTGTGTATGTGGTGTGCACAGAGTGGCTTCAAAGAAGTGCAGAGGAAAAAAAGATGAAACAAGCGCAAGTTTTACTCTCGCTTTCAAACTTCTCATGTTTCGGAACAACATAAAAAAAGAAGCTCCTCCTGTGTCGCTGCTTGTCTTTCAAAAAAGTGAGGAAGAAGACAAAAGAAGTTGTTTTTTGTTTTCTTTCAGTAAAAATATCCTAGTCCAGTAGTAGTAGTAGCAGTAGAAGTAGTAAGGGGTACGTGCGACAGCAATGGTACTGGCATGATGAAGCAGTAGCAACGAATAACAATTTCGTGTTTGAATGTATATACGTTCGTGTACGACCAATGTGCAAGGCTGGCTAGTTTTTTTTCTGACTCGAGTCTCGACTTGTTGTACAACGAGATGGTGATAGAGGATAAAAACAAAATCGTGGTAGTTAGCTTTGGGATAACACAAGATAAGTTTTTCTCGTCCAACTTTACTTTTTATGTCCCATTCAACTTGTCAAGGCGAAGGAAGACGTTTAGCTGGGAGCAGATACGGATCAAATTCTATAATGAAAAATGACACGTGACATGATGGCATTAAGAAAGCGGAGAAGCAAAAAAAACATTTTTTGTTACAAAACTGCGACTGCTTGTCAGTTCTGCGGTGGTCGAGCGAAGAGGTTTAGAAAAGCTGTGTGAGGGGAGACAAGGTATTCTAGTAGACAGACCGCATTGCCATTTTATTAATTACTCGTTTCTACTCCGCTTACATAAGTTGAAATGGTGCATTTAATTAAAATTAATCTGCGTTCTCTGCAGTGGTCCTGGGCGTTGTGCACGAAAATGTCGACGAAACCAATAGGATAAACAAAGTGAAATGCAATGATACAGAACAATGTATGGTGAGCGCTGAGCACGCATTTTTTCAATGCATAGATTTTTTGTACGATTCGTTTCTTTTTTTTCCTTCCATTTGACGGAAAGTGACAAGCGACAAGCTTAAAAATCTCTAGTGTCTTTTCCACTGAAATTCTTTATATTTTTTTCTCTCTGTCATTTGTCGTGTTTCTCTCATGCATCACATCATCACTCAACCGGAAACAACAAGAAAGCGCACACGAGTGTTGTGTAGATGAGATGGTGCAAAACAAAGAAACAAAAGTGCAGTTTATACACTTTTACTGCTTCATACGAGTATTATACCGTGATTTTGTAATATAGCTGGGTAAAGTATAAGTGTACGGAAATAGACGCACAACGGAAAAGGAAACAAGAATAAAAAAATCGTTTTTTGTTGGATTTTCAAATGTTTTCCTACTCGGTATCTGGAGTCCAATAAGAGTCGCTCATAAATCAAACGCGTTTGGGCATTTCTCGACAGTACAGAGTGACGACGACGACGACAGAACAGAGCGAGATAACGATGTTTGGGAACATGTTTGGTTCGCACCATGAACCACCCTGGAATAGGTACACACACACGTACACAATTTCAGTATGACTTGCTGCACATATAGCACGCTGATTCCTAACAGAAAAGCTGGAGAGAGAGAGTGCAATCCATTTATTTTAAGGAAAGGTTGGTTATAGAGGTAGAGGCAAAAACACCTACACGAAAATAACAGACTTTTTAATGCTTTAAGGAGAGAGGAAAAATTTATAGCGTGGTAAATAAATGGATTGTCACATGGCATGGCACCCAATGTCAAGCAAACACACGGAAAGGGCGAAAAGTAAGCCATTTGTCTCTCTTGGCAAGAGAAACAGCAGCAGGCAAGTAAAAATTACTCTGTAGCTTGTACCTATCTAAATCTACACAACTTACGAGGCATATGCAGTGCAGCCACCCACACCGTTTCAGTCTGTTCGAAAGGTGAATGTTACCAGCGGGCTGACGGTTCTTGTTTTGTGATGATGAGTGCGAAAAAGGTCACATTAACCATCAACAGTATTGTTTGCTTTCTCGTTGTCTCGCTGTCTTTTTCTCAGGCTTTCGGCATAAATGCTAAGGCCAAAAAATATTCCATTAGGAAATAAGTGGACAGATTGGATAGATTATTAGTTGGATACGCTTGAGAATAGGGGGAAATGACTGTTTTGTGAGAAGCGGGAAAGAGACAGTGAACGAGATCGTCAGTGTTGTCGTCATTTAATGAACCTCGGGCAAAGCTGGCAATGCAGTGACAAGTGACATTTTCGGACAAAATTAGCTCCATGAACTTAGTACTCAGTTACTTGCGAGCTGCTCAAAACTCGTTCATTCTGCTTTATTTAGAGGATAAGGCCAAGGTGAACTAGAGGAGGTTTCACTTCTACTAGAAACTAGAAGTATCGTTTTTTGTCATCAGCTTCGTCAGTTGGCATTTTTGTCGATTTCAACTTTGATATCTACCGTCATCGCGACGACTAGGGAGAGAAACAAAATAGTGGAACGGATATCGTTTCACTTGGCAAAGCTGAGAAAATCACATAATTTATTAGAACTGCCGCTGCTCATCCGCCATTTTCCTCGGAAATTGCTCCTCCGTGGAAAATTTCAAAAGAACAGATCTCTCGTTCAGCTCTAACCAAGTCCAATTTTACGCTTTTACTTTCGAAAAAAAAACAGGTTTCAACGTCTTCTCAAGACTTGATTACTATTTGGAGACAAATGTGAACATCAGTAAATCATCCACCTACACACGAAGGACTACTACACTACATCAGTTTGTCTATTTTGATCTTTTACTTTTCACTCTTTCGGTCATTTTTATATACCTTTATGTATATGAGTGTGCCTTTGTGTGGGGTGGCGTGTCAATACATATTCTCCAAACAATGGTTGTCTCATTAAATGGAAACACAAGTTGTTTGATAGGAGAAGCTTGTTAACATGAGTAAATTGGATTTGAATGTTCAGAGACATTCATTCTG
>JAHZNB010001025.1:0-54732 GCA_027744295.1 Callyntrura guangdongensis | reverse complement strand
CTCTCTCTCTCTCTCATTCTCTATGTCTCTCCTGCCGTTGTAAAATGAGGCGGCTGTTGTGTCTGCTTGATTGGAAATGAAGGACCTGCACTCGGGATACTAGTATGAAGCAGCTGCAGATGTAATGGTTCGATTTTATTTTGAAAGGAAAGATCATGTGATATCGACCGAAAAAGAGGGAGGGAGGGAAGAGGCAACTGAAATCTCAGTAGGAGGAGGAAAAAACAACTAAAAATAAGAAAAAACTGGTAAAAAGGAAATATCATGGTGGTCATGACACACAGCGAGAAGCAATAGTTGTAGCAATGCTCTCTCTCTCTCTCGTTCTCCCTCTCAGTAGGTTTTTTGAACCAGTAAATGAGAAAAGCAATAAAGAGCATCTCCTGAAAAAAGGGTGTCTGTTGCGACTGTTGTTATGTATTTATAGGAGAGTTGTGCAATTTCTCTCTCTCTCTCTCCCTTTTTAGTAGTGAGTGAATTTGAGTGAATGGCACGACATGAAACCCATTTTTTTCCGTACACGGGCTTTCTTTCATCATCAACATCATCATCACCATCGTGATCATCTCCCTTCTCGTAATCATCATTACCATTTGCTTGTTCACTCACAAAAAAATCATTTCAGTGTAAAAGGCTTCACGAATGGAGGGCCATGGAAAAAAGAGGAATTGAAAGACAAGAGGGGAGCGAGAGAGAGAGAGAGAGAGCTTTATGACTATTGCAAAAAGATGGGAAACAGATACCCCACCACGGGAAAAAAGGAATGTTTCGCTACTGCTTCTGCTTCTGTTGCTGTCAGTCAGTCAATCGTCACGAAACGGTTATAAAATATCTATTTTTCAAAGAAACAGACACGCAACGAGTATCAGAGATCAAGTGAAAGGGAAAAAAGACACGACAAGTACTTCATTTTATGTAAGGCCATTGTATTGCCAACTGAAACAACCTTAAATGGTACGATGCTTCTCATAAAAGGGCGTTCAAGATGTGGATGATGATAATGATGATGATGATGATGATGACGATGAGGTTGGAATCATTTCTTTCAGGAAAAAGGAAAAGGTACATTTGATAGGTATATTTTGGTAGTTTTTATTTTCTCTTTCTCTCTCTCTCTCTCTCCCTCCCTCTCTCTCTCTCTTTATATATGTCTCTCATTCCCTTCAGAATAAAAGGAACAGACGAGGAGAAAGATAGAGAGTCAGGAAAGAAATCAAAATCGAAGAGAGATGATAAAAAAAGTTCAAATTGGGAAATGATAAATAGCTTTCATCTTAAAGTATAGTGAGAATACTTAATGCTTTTGTGACTACTGATGTAAGGGTAGGTGTATTTATCGGCTTATATAGCTTACAAACAAGAATAAAAAGAAACACGTTTGTACAGGGAGAGAAGGAGAAAGAGAGAGAGAAATAGTTTTAAAAGAAAAATCTCAATCTTCTCCAGAAACTTTCTTTTTTCCTCTTTCTCTTCATTCTGGATCCTTTGAAAAGAAGGATTTTAGTTTGATGATGTGCTTTCCTTTGTGCATGAATGAGGTAAAATGTATTTGAGTGCAAGAAAGAGAGAGAGAGAGAAAGGTGATGTCTGAAGTGAGTACTAGTGTACAGAATGACCGGCTTTTTCCGGAAATGTAATCAAATAAATGCAGATAAAGAAAAAGAGAAGGGTGAGTGGAAGGAGAAAGAGTAACAGTTTTCTTTTTTTTATGATGACGACGTGTAGAATGCAGACAAGGTTGATAGAATGAGAAGAGAAATTGCTCGGAGATAAAACGACTATTGGATCGGCTGTTTAAGAGAAGTGGTGACGGGATCGTGAATTTTTTGGGAGCGCGTATCCCTATTTTATTTTAAATTAGGTCATAAAATGAGTCGTATTGAGAGACGTTTTTGATTGTATGTTTTGTAAAATAGAATTGGCCACTAACGAGCTAATCCATACTTGCGTGGTACACCAGGAGACAAGCTAGTTTGAGCGGAAACTGTCATTGAATTTTTATGATTAGAAGGACATGGCAGAAATTTAAAAACTTGTATCCTGTCTTTCCTGGTTTCACAAGTTTTCTAAGGACTTTTTCGGTGTATCTTTCTCTCTCTCCCTTCTCTAGCTTCCTCATTCGATATCAGAGACGTCAGCAGGTGAAGCGAAACAGTAAACAGACACGGACGACTTGACTGACGCGGAGTTATTACTGTGTGCCTTGTGATGTTGCTGAGTTAAAAGCGCGACTAGGCCTGGAGGTATGTTGTACGCGACTACAATTAATCAAAGCATCGCTGTTAGGAAAACAGCACGAAGTACGTACCTATAAAAAAAGAATACGGCTGTCAGGTGCTGTCTTGCTTTGTGAGGAGACATTCCACAAAAACAATTTATTACGTGCTGTGCCCCTACAACAAACCAATTATTTCCGGGATACTTAATCATAGACATTTTTGGTGGTAATTAGTGTTATACTGTGTGTATGTGTGTATGTCTTGAACTTACCGTCCTACACTTTTTTTAAGCCTGCTATTTTGGCATTCCAATCAAATCTTGTTTTCGTTGCCATGATCCATCACATTGTCAACACTACCTATTCTGACGGCTACTCACAGCAAGATGTCTAACTGTTTCCGTTTTCTTGCCCTCTTTTATACAGGTACTTTTTATTACTTTCTATTTTTAGTCTGCTAATTTAAACGAGTCTTTGTGTAAAGTAGAATCTAAAACATTACACACTCTCCCTGACAACTTGCTGGCGGACATGGATGGAACAACCCATAAAAGACCAACTTTCCATCACTTTCACCATTTCTCTCTCATGTACACATCGCTTTTTGCTGATCCTTTTTTTCCTTAGATGACTCTCGCTAATACTATTGTTATGATCATGATGGTGATCCAGATGTTGGAGATGGCGATGCTAAAGCAATTTCACTTTTGTTTGTAAAGAGAAAGCAGTGATAATAGTACTGTGGCACGAGTGTAGCTTGCTAGCCACAAATATATTGTTGGGCGGGTGATCGATCTATTTTTCTGAGGAATATCTCTTTCTCTCTCGTTCTCTCTCTCTCTCTCTTTAGCCAAGACCAGTGGAGTAGAAGTAGAGAGAGAAAAGACAGCGAGCGAGAAATATAGCGGGAAAAGTACCGTACTCGTTCCTCTATTGCTTTTTATTCCTGTTTATAACCACACAGACACACTTTCAAATACAAATACTATTTTCTCTTTTTGCCAGATTTTTCTCTCCACCTTTGACTTTCTAGAAAAAAGGAGAAAATGAAACTTTGTAACTTGAAACATGGAAAGGAGAGAGAGGGAGGGAGATATACTCTGTCCGTTGTCGACTTAAAGAAAGATAGAAAAAAGAATGAGATTTTCGTTTTATTTCGCATTTGCCTTGGAATACCCCCACTCCCTTGTTTCTCTTCCTTACTCTCCTTCTCTTTTTTCCTCTCTGCTGACACCGTCTTTCCAGCTGGAATTCAGTATTCTTTATTCGACTTTTATACCTGCTTGTTTAACAATTCTATCTGTACTTACAGAGATAGACAGCGTACAAGGAGAGACTATGGTTGGTTTGTTCCCTCTGACTTGTTTCTATTTCCTGGTTGCATCAAAGCAAAAGAGATGAGGCTGAAGGACTTGCTTTTCTCCAAATATCCTTTGACTGGTGGTATGTAGTGGAAAACTTGTGAGCTATTGGATACTCCTCTTGTGCTCAAGAGGGTGAAGGAAAATTTACGGAAAACCCGAGAGAAAAATTTCTCGCTAGCAAAAAATACAACAGTAGAGCTATACATGTAACTACTATATATGTTTAAGTAGGTATAGCCGTGGAAAAATAATAGCAAATAAATAAATAAAATGTCCACAAATGCTACATTTTTCTCTCTTCCTAATAAAACCTTCTTGGAAAATCCGTTTTGTGCAGCAGCCTGTAAGGTGTTTACGGTATGAAACAGTATCTAGCAAAAGATGTGCTGGAGTTCACACGGTAAGAAATCAATAGAAAAAAAACAAAAAATTTTCTTTTCCTTTCTTACTAACACCAATTGGAGCAAGAAAGGAGAGATATATGTGCGTGTGCATATTCTGTTTTTTCCACTTTCGCCTAAGTTTTCTTCCTTCTCATTCGTTCACAAACATGCTTTCAGTCTCTCAAGAAAAAACGCAAGGTATCTTTTCGAGTGCGTTCACTCACGTGTAATTTACTACTTCAATGGTTTCCCTGTTAGAGCGCCATCACCACAGGACATATATTAAAAGCAGTCCGAAATTTGTGGTGATGGTGAGAGTGACTACTGACCCACTACCTACCTATCTGATTTGTTTTTTTACCCTTTACGAAATACAATAATACCGCCGTTATTATTAGTTATGTGCTAGGGAGATACTGCCACGCACCTGAGCACTCCCGTCCATCTCCCTTCTAAAACCTGCCCCAGGTTTATCAGACAAGATATACCAGCCATTTTTCAAACAACAGTAGCATTACTTTTAATGATACCTGCACTGCTGTCAAACCAATCACTATAATATATCATCAAAATCATACCAAACTAACCAAACAACAGGAAAATGCTATAATTGTATTTGATTACCCACCAGGAAAATGGGTCACTTGGCGAGAAAAAAAATTCCGCCCATATACGAACCATACAGCTGTCTAATAAAAAAAAAGAAGCCGCTTATGTGAAAATTTATGATCGCCGTGGCTTCATCCTATATTACAATTCTTAATACAATTTCTCATTTATGGCCACAGAATTAGTTGAGTTTCTCAAGTGGAAAATGCAAATCTAATCTATACAAGAGGCGCACAAATTCACTTCCAATTACTTATTTGTTTGCTTTTGAACGTGATAATCTTACTGCACGTACGCACATACAATAAACCCTAGTTTTACATCTATTTTGTAAGTATGCATGATAGGCGATTTCAGTCTCATTTTTATGTAAAAGCAGCAGCTTGTTTTCTCTTTTTCTCTATACTCTCATCACACTCCGTGAAATACCTTGGCTTAGAATAAATAATGCAGTAGCCTCAACAACAGCAAGTAGTTATCCAGTACATAGTTTGCACCGGTGTGCACGGTCGGAGTTTAGTTCGGCTCCTTGTTCTAGTAGTACAAGAATATTTTTTATTGTTGGCAAGGTGCACAATGAAAGGCACGCATTTGTTTACACATTTTGGTGTACACCTACCCAACACGAGAAAATGTGTGAAGTATGGGGTAATGCGTGGTTATAGGAATAATAATGTAAAATAGTGACGATGTCTATGCTGCTGGTGGTAGTGGTGGCGATGATGATAATGACTTGTCATGATGTTATCTTTCTCATAATATGCGGGTGGAAAGCCAAAGAGAATGTTATGCTCATCATAAATAAATAAATCAGTAAACGGTAACACTACCAGGAAATTTTACCAACCGACGATGACTTGGCAAAAAATACGTTGTTGCTGTCGTTGTCGATGATAGGAATGGTTGTGAGAAAAAGCGGAAACACCAGTACGGGAAAGAGTAGGAGATAGTGGGAAAATGTATATTACATTATATGCTTCAATACTTGAACGAGAGCGTTGTCGAGTTTGGAGTTGAGTTGTTTTGTGGGGTGATCATATCATCATCGTCATCATTCCGATGGGCAATAACGTACTAAAATTACGTAACAGTTAGAGAGAAAGTAGAAGAAAAGCGAGAATTGGCCAGAGAAACTCGATCTGGTGTTTATTTCCATATAAAAAAGGCCAATATACACGGAGTGACGTGCGCCCGCCACAAAGGTAGACTGATAACAAGCACTACTGCTACATGTATGAATGAACACACATTTGCACATACATGTGGTGCGAGGAAAGTTGAAAAAAGGATGAAAGGAAAAAGCTACCACATTACATCAACCTGCTTTCTCTTCTCTTTTGGTGTATTTCACTCTCGGTTTTCCCTGTCACTACCATTACCCCGGGTGCATCAAAAATCAATTTTGTCCGCATACAGCTAGCTACTCTCCTTGTTGAAGGTTTCCCTTTTTTACTGCATTGTAATTGTGTTTTTGGTGATCGCCGTCAGAGAAATGAAGTTGGATAAATAAATAATGATAAACAAAAAAAACAAGACAGGGCCGGGTATCAAAAATGTAGTCGAGAAATATGGTGGTTGTGGTGATGATGATGGGGAAAGTGTTGACGAGCGAATAGTTGGAAGGTCGGGTTGCTTTCATCAAAGGAAAGGTGACGATAAGAAACAGCGTCTTTACTACCAGGCGGAATACAACAAGAGCAGGGAAAACAACAGCAGGGTAGATAACTTTGACGAGATTTGTGAGCCGAGTATTATACTGCTATCGTGTAGTGGAATGGTGATGAGACTGTGAATAGGGCTGTTGGGAGACACAATATTTCGGAGAAATGGGGATATCAATAAACCGAAACGAGATAGAAACATAAAATGCGGGAAAACGAGGAGAGTGAAAGTGTCGCTGAGATACACAGATACACACATCTATGGAATCACTTGGCTTCTGCAAAAGAGCAAGTTTTGTGTAGAGAGAGAGAGAGAGAGAGAGGCAGTCAAATGGAAATGAACACTAGCTGACTTGCCACATTATCATCATAATCAGGATTGTGTCCGGAAAGGTGCATACTATAACGTAAGGGGAAACAGGAAAAGGGGGAATTCTAACTACGATGGAGTCTACAAATTTAGGTGGAAACTGAGGCGCACGACAATTAAAATAAACAGGCAGTTTGGTACATGTGTGCCGCAACAGAGAAAAAAAGTAGAAGAAAATGTGTCAGAGAAAAAAAGGAGAATCAGGATATTGTTAGACACTCACCACCGAGATAATAATGACGACGGTATTAATACCTTGTAGAAGAATCATTAAGAAAAATGTCGTGTGTATCCACTGATATAGCAGCGAATAATAAATTTCTCTGAGAGAAAAAGAAGCAAAAATGCGTCAAAGAATTTAGAAATGGAGATGACATTGACACTTTAATACGTTTTCTCTTATATCTCGCTCTTTCTTTCTAACTCTCCCTCTCAGAAGGCTTTTTTACTTGCTTCGGAAACGACTTTAAAGATTTGATTTTCTGTGTCGGATAAAAGTCCTTAAAACAGTGGTCTGTTCTTCAAGGAAAACGACACCAGGAGATTAAGGTGCTCTGTGTCAACTTGTCGTTCTTTCTCCCAATTTTCTCTTTTTGTAACGTCCCCGAGTATGCTCATAAGAGCTCCAATATAATTTGCAGTAAATTAATTTTTTCTCGTATATTCTTTTCATTTTCTTCATAAAAATCATTTTTTAAGAGAACTCTCTAGATTTTTCTCATCACCTTTCTCGCCCTCTTTTTTTCCTTCTCTCTCACTTTTTACTTTTCTCGGCCTAGTTAATTTTGCCTGATGTTCTCTCAGATCCCATAGCACGTTCATTTTCCTTCGTGGTAACCTCCACAAATACATTTTCTATAAAATGTAGAAAATCCTTTTTGTCTTTCACTACAACAACGAGAGTAGAAAACTTCAACCGTTTCTGTATATTTCTCCCCTCTACACTCATTATCCATGTATCTATCTATCTGGTTTTGCTTTTGTTGCTGACCGATAATTCATATGCCTGGCATGTACTCTTTCGTTCGAACCCGTTGCTCTCTCTCTCTTCTTCTCTCTCTCTCATTGTATGCGTGTAAAGTGGTTCTAAATTGGCTTTTAGAGGCTAAATTGGCCACTACTACTACCATTTTTACTACTTGCCCAGCAGCAACGGCAATCTCTGATAGTGATGAATGAAGCCCAACGCCAGAGATAGAAACGCGCGGGGGAAAGCAGACGCGCAACATAAAAATGTATAAAAATCCCTTCTGATGGAGCTTACCAGGTCATAATGCATTTTTACGGCTATACCATCTAGTCTTGGTACCACTTCTCTGGTTACCCCTCCCCTCCCTCTATCACTCTTATTTTCCCCCTGGTCTCCCCACAATGAAACCCACACTTTTTCTTTCTTCTCCACGACACAATGATTGAAAAGCCCCAAAAGTTGGACCCCACTATATTCCTGCTGTATCTCGACTAGCTTTTCTAGTAGCGATTTATTATAGCAAGTAAAAACGCAAAAGAAATTCACTGCGCCGTCAGTCAGTCACTCAGTCACTTACTATTCCTTTCACTTTTTCTCTCCCACGTTCTCTCTCTATGAGCGTTGGGATGGATAAATTTTTTGGCAAGTGAGACATTATTACACGAAAGCAGTAAAAAGTTTTTTGCTGCCATCAACACCGCTTTCCCTATTATTATTATGGCATCTTGCTTACAATAGTTATTATCGCTGCCATCAGAAGCAGGAGTGTTCCATCACGATTTTTATCACTTTTTTATGAATGCTCGGTAATACAAGAAAAAACCAGGGGGGACGAGTAAAAATACGCGAGAATGAAATCATAAAAAGATATAAAAAATACAAAACCCACAAGTACATATATCTCTGCTTATCTAGACACTCAAGGTGAAATGCTATATTGACGGATGGAGATGTTCCGATAAAAAAAATGCCGTCGGTGATACATCGAACAACAGGCGGTGAAAAAGAATGATAGCGAGAAAAAAGTGAGGCTAATAAAAAAAGCTGTGACTAGCAGCAATAAAATCTATAAACAATAACAATGGCGAACCGATCTACTTAATGGGTTGTACGCTGATAAAGAAACCGCGCCGTGTGGACAGGAGGAAAATTTAACGACACTGGTCATTAAATGTGAGGAGCATTTTTACGGACAAACCAATAAAAGAAATTAATGGGTTTGGTAACAAGTTACTTTTAAGAGAGTTGTCGTGTTTTCTTCACTTATTTTAGTGGTATGTAAGTATACACATATATACTCTACTCCGTCGCCGCCATGTTTTGTCGCCTTTCGAGAAGAGAAAATGGGAAAAGTAATAATTTGGAAGAGAAAGAAATTGAGCGAGTTATTTGGGGGTTGGAAAAGGTCGTTCTGGGAAGAGAGGAGTGAAAAAAGGAGAAAGTGTATTAAAGACTTATTTTGATACTACTGTCCATAAAAGTCACTTTCTGGCACGGTTCTACCTGCTTCCAAACACGTTTTCACTGTTTCTCTCTCATTTTCTGAGATTTTTAATCAAATCTACTGCTAGTCTACTTTCCTATTTTTTCCCCTCTCTCCCTCACCCTGCAAATGAGAAATTCCCACGTGAACAAGCAATAAAAAGATTGCATTTCGGCCAAGTAAAGTACTGCCACACCTGCCGGTGGTACATACATGTTAACTTGTTGTGTAGCCGTGTTTCTGCCAATTTTCCATTTACCTTATTTCTCTCGCAGTCTTGATGCCTTTATTCACGCTATTAATTTTCAAAGCCAAGCTACTCTTTGCCGGAAATCAGCAGCGTTTTCTCCTACAATAACAGCTAGTAAACAGATACAACGCAAAACTCTATAAAGATTATCCTCGTGGGCTCAGCGGATCGAGCGAGTGGATAAAAAAGTGTAATGCACCTACAAAAACCGCAGTTTCAATCCCCTACTAGTAAATAACCACACTGCCCCTTTGTGTACGTGCACGTTTGCATTTTCTATTTTGCTACTTATTTGCCTAAACAGGTAGAAAAAAAACATTTTCTTGCACGTTTACTTTTCCCAATTTAATACCATCATTCTCTGGTCCTTTTAAAGTAATTACAGAAATAGCAGGAGGAAAAAGCAGGAACAATCCCATTACGCCGAGTAGCCGAGGATTCTTACAAAACGCAGCACTCCCGCAGACTGTTCAACCCCCAGCCCAAAAAATGAACGGATAAAGGGTTCCACAACCAAGCACATACACACATTCACGCAACCCAACCATGAATTAATCAATTAATTCACTTTTGAACAGCACAACTCTCTCTCTATCTCTCTCTCTCTCTTTCATGTACTTTAATAAAATAAGCCAGGTAAAGCGGGAAACCCTGGGAACAATTTGGATAAACTTTCTCCAACACACCAAGCGAACCGACTGATAACAAAGCGGCAAAGGTAACCTAAGTTATGGGGTAACGTAATACATTAATTGGGTAAACAGTAAAATGTGGTGTGAGTTTGGCCCGCACTTGCCCGCACATCCACCTTCTTTAAATGCTACCGTAGTCCCGGGTATGCAAGGAAAGGTGCTTGCCAGATACCGGGATAATTTTTGGAATGGTTGTTGTTGCGGTATTATTGGGAGATGTACGTGGGAAATACAATTAAAAGCAGTAGCATCGTCATCATCACCATCAATGCTGCCACTACCAGCACCGCTGCTTGCACCACAAAAACGAAAAGCTAATGAATACATTTATCTGTTAGGCTTACCACCAGTTTTCTACTGTCGTAGTTGCTACAGCCTATCAGTCGCTCTATCTTCGTGGCTGTGTGATTACAGGTGTTCCCTTCCAGTTACTTTAGCGGTACGAATCATCAACACCTTATTTCTCTGTAACGGTCGCCTACACGACAGGAAATGTATTGGGGAACACGCTTGCTTTTCGAGGGACTTAAGAAAAGCCAAGAATAAAGTTGCTTGGTTGGCGGAGACGACGACGAAGACGACAAGCACTCCGGAAATGAAACCCACGACAGAGCCAATTTTTGGTTCGTTTGGTGATATACGTTTCGTTGGTAGTTTCTATCTTGTCAACGTGATATTATTGTGTGGATTATGTAGAGGAGCTGTGAATGAATGTGTGGGAGGATTGAGGTAGTTGTAGGGAAGGAAATGCTGCAAGACAAAATAAAGATGGATAGATGGATAAAATCAAAATTGTACCGAGTAAAACGGACACAATTCAATATCCGGCTCTTATTTCTTGCTCTCGTTTTCCCAGTGGATTTCCGTTTTCTAGTTTATTTTCTCTTTTGACTTGTGCGCTTTTTTTATACAGAGATGCTGTATGCATGCAAGGAAATCCAATCAGTTTCCTTTTCTCTTTTTTCTCAGACTCACTTTCTTTCTATTCCACTTTTTCTTTGGAATTTTGGGCTTTTTTTCGGGGAGTTTTTCCATTTCTGTTTAGATTCTCAGCAGAGCAGGGAATAAAAAGTGGGAGACAACTAGAAACAAAGAATGGTTGTTTCATTTAATAGATTTTTTTCTCTCCAAGAAATGAACATTTTCGGTGTACAAACCGATACCGTTGATATTTTTAACGAGAGTGTATACCGTTTTCTGAGTTGCTGTGTGTTTTCTTTTGTCCTCTTGATGTACCTCCGTGCGACAACGACAACTGGAGAGAGAAGTAGTGTCGCAACTCAGTAACAACAAGAAGCAAGAGAAAGAAAAAAAGACGACAACAAGTGGATTATTTATTTGACGGTTAATCCTCTTCTCGTTCGTTTTCTTTTGTTCTTTTTCNGTCGCAACTCAGTAACAACAAGAAGCAAGAGAAAGAAAAAAAGACGACAACAAGTGGATTATTTATTTGACGGTTAATCCTCTTCTCGTTCGTTTTCTTTTGTTCTTTTTCTCAGCAGCTTTCTATGATTCTCTCTTCTGCTACCAGTAGTGTAGCATGTGTCTTTGTGCAAACTGTTTGTTTTATTTTCTTTTTCTGGTTAAGTCAGTAATTTTTCTTGTTCTACTTGTATCTCTTTCTCTCTGAGGATGTATTTCTGTTTCGTTTATACTCTCTCTCTCTCTCTCTGCTTTTTGCGGGAACAGCAAGCCTGGTGACAAGCACAACAGACAAAAATTCAGGAGAACCGCGCTGCCAAACAACAAGAACAAGTATTTCACCGCTGGAGTCTTACCACAAAAACAGTGACAGCACCTCCACCAACAACGACAACAACAGCAACAACACAATCACGAAGTACAACTGCTACCCCGTCAAAACAACACGCATTTGTGTTTCTCTGCAAAGGGGAGAAAAAATCTATTTTCGCTAAAAATTTCGCGTGCCCTCTATATACTTTTTTGTCTGCCGCATTGAACATTTAATTTTCTTGCAGGTGCAACACACATGCATTAACATGGATATATTCATACACCTACAAGCATATACACACAAACAAGTCTACTGTATTTTCACGGTTATAACTCTATACTTGCCTTTTGTCAAAAGAAGGCCTTTTCTCCGTTCCGTCTCCCCAAAACAATGTCAATCAATAATATTCAGTGTTCATTAAAAGAAACAAGTTGTGTGTGTGTGTGAATCTAGATGCATGCCTCTGTGTTTTTGTGGGATGCAGCCGGCTTTTTCCCGATGAAACCGCAGTATACACATGAATATTTGAGGAAATAAACCGTTTCTGTCTCTCTTTCTTTTTCTCTAATGACAAACCAACCGGGACCATTAGCCCAAGAACTGGTGCTTGTTCTCCGGTAGTGTAGTCACAAAAGCAGTGATGGTGGTAGTAGTAATAGTTGTAGTAGTAGTACCCAGTTTTATTGCCAGTGTGCCCCTCTAGTCATAAATGGATAGACAGCGAGACAGATGCTGCTGCTGCTGCTACTACTACTACTGTTGTTGTTACTACTACTCTGAATGATGACGACGTCGACGACGATGCTGATGATGATTATGATGTAGCAGTTGCTCAGAACAATAAGAGATTAGAGAATGAGAAAGAGGAAGAGCAAGCTACAAGATAAAAACGAGTTGATGTGAAGGAGAAAAAAGAAAAAAGAGAAAAAATGCTGACGTTATATACTGGCTCTTCTAATGATGATGATGATGATGACGACGAAGTCGACAACGAAGATGAGAATGTTGGTGGTGGGAACAGCCTCCAGTCCCCAGGCTAATACTTACATCCGTTTTGCAGGAGTTGTGATAGTTGTTGTAGCTGTACGAGTAGCAGTGGTTTTTGTAGTGGCAATAATGCTAGTGTAATAATAACTGTGCATTAAAAGCGTCTGCAAAATTTTCCCTGGTAAAAGAGAAAAACTCGACAACAGTAGCAACATTTTTTAGTTCTCCTGTTGTTGAGAGAGTTTGGCAGAGTGCTACCTCGAGGAATGGAGGGAGAAAGCAGCAGTTAGTTTTTCTTCGCCTTTTCAGTAAAACAGGATCTCTTTAGAACTGGTAATGGTTTTTGTTGCTCTAATAGGTAATACGAGTAACAGAGTGCAGTTATAAAATCAATGAAAAAGTTTTTTTTTCTTTGGTGTTGTTGATTTTGTTTCTTTCTATGGCTGGAAGATGAGGAATAAGGAAGGAAACAGTGTATCGGTTTGGATGTGTGTGAAGAAGAGCTTTACAAGCATATGACGGCGCGCTCAGCCTGCTCAAGATGTTGATAGTGATGAAGAAGGCAGCGATAACGACGACCAAATAGTCCAAGTGATCGTTAGAAGAACAGTTGGGTTAAATGTACAAATATTATGTAAGTTGGGGCATTTTGCTCTCAAGAGAAAAAAGTAAAAATGGTTGCCTAGTCTTGCCCGCTTCTTTTCTGCTATTTTTTACTCTCTGGACGTGAAAAAGTCAAGTCAATATTTTAGAAAAGTCCAAAATGTTCCCTGGTTTAGGGGAAGTTTGCTGAAACGTGTGTGTGTATTTATATATATGGAAGAAGAAATGAAAAGTATATCTGAGGGAGTATATGTGTTCGTTCAATGCCTTTTCTCTTTCTATATGTACATACGTTTCCCGTGTGTCGTTGAACGTTGTCTCTTTCCTGTTGTCTTGGGATAATGCCCGAGAAAAGGGATCTTTTTTGCCTAAGAAAACACCTGTTTTGCCCAGAAAAGGGCCGCCAGAGAAAAGGGAAAGCAGCAGTAGGAAAATCGACTGTGACTGGGTGAAAGCTACTCGTCTGTAGTCAAGTTTGCTTGCCGTTTGGCTTGCTTCTCTGCCACGACGGCTCCCGCTGTTGCAAAATGCCGATCAAATATTGTTATTACTATTATGCACGAAAGAAAACGCTAGTGAAACGAAGGGCAACAAGAAAATCTTTCTTTTTTCTGAGGTCTAGTACCCTTCTGCGTTTTTTACTTGGAAAGCTTATATGGCTAATGATGATGATGACGATGCTGATGCAGCAACAGAGAAAATCGGATGAACCGACCGACACAGAAATGATAGATGGATATAGATTTCACTTTACTCTTTTTTTACAAACCTGCTTTCTTCCGATTCTCTTCCCGTTCCTTCTCCTCCTCTTCTTCTCCAGTAGCAGTACCGTTTTTGTTGTTGCTCGTTTCACTGCAGTATTTCTCTCCGCAAGTCTCGCTCACTTTCTCTTCGTGTCTGTGTGTATATATTTACTTGTTATTGTTACTTTCTGTTAGTATTCCATTTACTCCGTCACTTTTTCTTCTTCTCCCTCTCTGTATATATTGTTTTGCTATTTTTTTCCTCGTGCCACGCTTCACTGTTCAACCTAAGGCAAAGTCACGTAAAATATTGCCCTTTCTTCAGTTTCGTTTTGTTCCGCGTCTAAATACGGAATCGAGCACCAGTTTGTAACTCTCTATATATATTTATCCTCTCGTCACTAAAGTAGTCTATTCAAAGCGGGGAGCAAATACGCGGCAATAACAAAGCTAAAAATTCCGCTATTTGATTCAATTCACAACACCCGAAACAAATTCAACTTTTACCTGGTTGCCGCTCTTTTTTACACAGTCAAACAGGCAACAGACAGGCACCACCAATAACCAAAAAAGTCTCAGCAGACAAGTATAACGGACCAAAGTCAAACAAACACCGATTTTTTTTCTTTTTTCTCTTTGTTCGACAGAGACACCGTGCTGGATGTAAAAACGGGAACAATGCCACGACTAAAATTGTAATATTATTGTTATTAGTTAGTAGTACTTGGGTAGTTCTATACAAATCGGGGAACAAATCCCAGTCTCTCAACGGCAACAACTCTGCACCCAAAAATAAAAATTTCGTTGAGCAATAACCTCGTTTTTTCTCTATTTTTTCTTCCTGTCTCCTCTACAAGGAAAAAAACAAATAGGAATATCTTTCTGCGAATACCTGAATAAAGTGTACGAGTATTCTGGATTATTGCGAGCTACTACCAACTTTCCAGATAAACCTACCACTCGTTCACACACGCACACCACCAGTAGCACGACTGCTATATAAAGTAACAGCCGCCCAGACGAGCGCGAAACAGTGTAGCCCTTTTTTGGGCTTTTTCCTCTTTTTTATTTTCTTCCAACAAACTTGTTAATATTACGTACAAAAACTGTTTGCAGTGAATGCCCAAGCTATTTTTTTTCGTTTTTCCTCTTTTTCCCTTCTGTCTCGTTCTGCCTTATGTGTGCACTGGGTAAGTACTCTGTGAGTTAGAGGAACAACAACCAAGCAAAATGCAGTCAGCCCTATCTGCCTCCAGTCTGTGTGCTTTTCTAATAGAAAAATGTAGAGTGCCAACCAGTTTTGTACAGGCAAGTGTGCGTACTCGGCAGAGTTTCAACTATCTTGTCTCTCTCTCTCTCTCTCTCTATCTGGCTCTTTCTGTGTGTGAGTATGTCTCTGTGAGTTCTGCACAACAAAGTTGCTCGTGTGTTGACGAAAAGAGATTCTCCAAGGGAGTGGGAGAATTCCTCTGTTCATCGCTCCATTTTTCTCTCTTACTCTCTCCACTTCTGTTTCCCTAGCTCGCTCTCTTTTGTACGCTCCTCTGCTACTTGTGCTGCTGCTGCTGCTGCTGTTACGGATGGGTATAGAGAGTTCAAATATGCCTCTGTGTGTGTCTCTCGCGCCCTATAAGTGTGTGCTTTATGCAACCAACCATGCTCTTCCTAGCCTTTCTTGCTGTGTGAACACAAGCACACATTCATATTAAATCCCTTTCTAACTGGCATATACATGCCCACATGCACACCAGCAGGAGCAGCAGTACAGAAAGAAAACAGAAAATTTTAGTCGTTGGGAGCTTGCATTGTGAATCCCGTTTTTTCAGTCTATGTGTGTGTACCCATCCGTACGTTTAGACCTCTCTCTCCCTTTTGGTGTACATGTGTGTCTACAAAGCAGCCGTGTGAGGCAAGTAAGCACAAGCAGGAAAACGATTTTTAAAGCAGCTTCTCCCTCTCTCTCTCTCTCGGCTTTGTTTCCTCAGCACCATCACGTCTCTCTTGCTAACAGTGACTACCATTAGTACTGGTACCATGACTATGACTGCTATTTGTACTGCTGGGAGAAGGGGAACCAGAAAAAAGAGAAAAGGAACGAAAAGGATGATGGTGACGGTGTGTGGTATATGGTGGAAGAGTTTGGTGGATGCTGACGATGACGACGATGATGATGACGATCGAAGTTATACTTGGTCAAAAAGGAAAGTAAGCTGGGTAGACACTTTTTGTTTCTAGTAATTAATTTCAAAAGGACAGACAGTTTCATCGGTTGGGGGTTTTCAGTTTTTTTTGGGATTTCTAAAAAAAACTTTGGAGAAGAAAAAAAAACAAAAAAATTAGGACTGGATTTGACTTCCGGGGAAAGTTTTTAGAGAAACGGGGGAAATGAAAAATTTTCATGAGAGAGACTTGTTGTCGTCGCCATAATGCTTTGGAGTAGAATGTATTATTGTTGTTTCATGGCATTTGCATTACTATTATTGTTGTTGTTAGACAGAAAAGAGTCATGAAGATGGAGAGAGTATGAGAGAGGAGAAAGTTTGTTGCTCCAAGGGTTTTTTTATCCATCTGTACTCAGTTATTATTTATTATTATATTATGCGTTTTTATCAGCTTTCCTCTTCTAAGCACTTTATCCTTTCATTTTTACTTTCCCAACATGTTTCTTTCTTTGTCGTCGTCGTCTGAGTCTAAGCCGGCGGTAGAAAGAAGGCACACACGCAGAAAAATAAACCATGCACGCACATCTACACAGAGAAAACAGCGTCCAGAAACGGTCAGGATGCTTTAAGAGCAGGCCAGGATTTACAAGGTAACTTGCGAAGGGCGTCTGAGCTTGTATTCCTTTTACAGCTTCTATTATATCCTTACTCCAATTTACTCTACTTTTTGCAAGGTACGCCTACCTGCACTCAGACAGAAAAAGCATAAATAATAGTACTAAACTTGTGCAATCATTGCCTCCTTTTCTTAGTCACATTAGTCGGGCAACAGGGGAAGAAGCAAACCTACGATTGGGGCTTGTGAATCTAGCAGGAAATACGTAAATTGAGGTTACTTGTTTTTCATGGTGATAGTGACTTTTTTTCCCGGGGAACTGTCTGACTGTCTACTACTGCTGGTGATCAGCTTTTCTCTTTTACAGAGTGAAATTTTTTCTCCTCTTTTTATCTTGCCCAGTATGCATAATGCACAAGGGGCAAGGGAGATGATTAGTAGTGTAGAAAGCGTACTTTCAGCAACAGCAAGCCAACCGGGGAAAGCAAAGACAAGGAACGTCTTTTTACACTTATCACCGTTTTCTCTTCTCCACTCATTCATTCTCCATTTGCACTCTTACGAGCACTAAAAATAACAACAACAACAACACGCCGCGGTAGAGGGGAACGATATAAAGGAATCGCCAACAAAATGGTAATAACCCATTATCATTCTGCTCATCACCATCATCAAAATTAAGTTGCATCATTCAGGAATAAACTCCTTTCTTTTCACTTTATCTCTTTCTTTCTCTCTCTTCTCCCTCTTTTCTCCCGTTTTGACAGAACACACATTCTCAAGGAAAAGGTGCGTTCTTTTTTCTTCACCAGTTTGTAATAGAAAGTCGTGTAGATTACAGGAATCTCATGACAAACCAGGATATACATAACTTACACCAACAGTGATACAGTATAGTATCATCATCGTTGGAAAATAAAAAGTACGTCACCTTTTTCCCACCAGCATCACCAAACGCATCACACATGAAACCATTCGGCTGCCTTTCTCTCTTCCCACTCTCTCCCACTCTACGCACACGCACTCGATCAACAGTGAGCTGCAAAAAGAATGAGCTCGCACTTTCTCCAGACTACCACGAGAAAATAACCCAACTTTTCAAACACATTGCTCGCACTTGGTCGTGTGTTTAAGACACGGAGAAAGTTATGGATAGTCTTCCAGTGAAAACATTCTGCCATATTCTTTCTCGCGTTGTGTGTGTGTGTGTGTGTGTGTGTATTAGTATGTGTAACATATCTTTTTGTGTACAGACACACACACACACCATTCTTATTTTAGTCTCCAGTGATATCATTGGATTTAGTGAGTACACTGCCGCTATCTACCTCCGTAGAGCACTTGCCTCGTCAACAATGTCTGTTGTAATAATAATATATTTATAGAAAGGAGGAAGTGAACACAAGAGGAGAAAAGGGCGAAAGGAAGAGAGAAAGTTATGTGGTGATGGTCTTCATAGTGGTGGTACTAGTACTCCCTGTATATCCAAATTTTGATAAAAAGTAAACCTTTGTGTCTGTATGTATCTATGTGTGTGTAAGAGAGAGCAGTTTTAGTATGTACCACGTGAGAGGAGAGAAAAGGCAACTCACTCTTTTTGGTTGAGAGAAGATGAAGAGAGAAAAAGAAGAGAGAACGAAAAAAATACTTGTCCACATTCCAGCTATCGATCTCTTTCTCTCTCTTGCTCCGTTTTCCACAGTCGCCAACCCTGGAAATTCTACAGAGTAAAGTTGAGTTTTGTATATAATATGAGTTTTCTCTCTCTCTCTCTCTCTCTCTGCCTGCTCAAAATGTATACAAGACGACGACTATGAGAATACTGCTACTGACGATGATGATGATGACGGGATGCTGGCTCTCCCTCTCTTTCTCCATTACATGGCATATTATTACAAAAAAATTGTACATTTCTATCCCAGTTATAAGCTGACACCACTACCATCATTATCATTCTCTTCTACCGCCGCAGTAGTATCGGAATATCACCATGCGCTCATAGAGGCACCAAAACGTACTTTTATCCCATTTACAGGCTTTGTTAAAACACACCATAGCTAGGCATTCTCAGAGCCTCTCGTTTCTCTCTCTCTCCAAAATTCTCCCGCTGAATGCTTAGTCAGGTTTTGTCACTGACGGCATTGATGATTATGAGGACGACGACGGCAACAGCGATGTTGATGGTACCTCTTTATATTTGCTACCTTATAACAGGTCAGATAATGCTGATAAACCACCTACCCCTCCTGAGATGATTACACTATACCCTACGATAATTATATGGAGCCGTCCATCCCTACTGCCAGCAGCGTATTTACTTTAAAAAGGTCCAGTTCAGCAGACCTCCCACGGATAAAAGTAGAAGGTTGGTTTGTTGTCACACGGACGAACGTTTCCAAGTACACGTACGCGCATATATATATAAACACCAGCACTGCTGACGGTGATGATGATGATGAATATGAAGCTTTTAGAAAAATATTTCTTGCAAATCCACTTTCTTTTTGACGATTACACTTTGAGAGCAGAGCAACAACACTCTCTCGCTTACTTTTAAAGTTTTATACGTATACGCTTCTGCTGCCGCGCCGCTCTGTCTCTCCTGTCATTGGAATTGCACCAACGGCTGGGAACCATTCTCGCGTTTTTTCCTGGGCTCAACGCAAAGGTACCCACGACTACTTTATAAAATATGGCGCGAATGGGAAAATCTCCGTGTTATGTGCTTTTGTGAGTATATATAAGCAAACCCACGAGTTACAATAATAGCACAATAATAACCACATACGAATGTACATAAGAAAACACCAATTGTAAGAAAAGCCGGGTGAAGAGGCCTCATCTTCCGGGGGAAGAACGCGGCTACCCTTCTAATATAAAACGGTTCAATGACTTCTCCATTACGAGAAGTGTTGTTGTTGCTATTGCTACTCTTCGCTTTTTCACTAATCGTTACTTATTGAACTTTGTGCAAAGACGCATGATAATGGTATTAATGGAATTAAATGATGATGATGATAAAAAGAGTAACAATGATAAAAGTGACAACAGTATTGTCACCATGTTTTCTTCCTCTAAGAAAGGCTTTCTCTTTTCCTATTAACACCGGTCCGCGTGTGTCTATGGACGGAGTCTCATCTTAAAAGGAAAAATTAGCTTGTAGTGAAGTAGAGCCACTTTTATACCGTTTTGCACTCAAAACTCAGAGACGTAAATACGATTAGTAGGAACAAAAAGGGGGGAATGAGATTACCAAACTTTTCACAACACTGTCATCGTTGCCTCGCCGTCGTCGTTGCTGGGTTTCATTTCATTAATTTGGGTTTCTTCTTCTTCCCCCGTCTCATTTTCCTGTTTATTTGACTCGCTGTATTAAATAACAAGTGGCAGCACATGTTTCATGCTAATATTTCTACAGCATTATTCTCTACTTAATAAATCATCTTGGTAGAGTACCATTACGGCTTTCGCTAGAAAATACACTCCTATTTCCTCTCTCTCTCTCGTCCGCGCTTTCTCCTCTCTTTTCACATTTTTGTTCCCAGAAAGTTGTAACAAGCAATCTCTTAATAAGGCTCGTGTGTGTCCCTGACAAGCTTCCCCAGTAGGACAAAGTGCGTGGAAGAAATACGTGCTTATAGTAATGGTGATGGGAGAAAGCAGCCACCAACCCGTGATGAAAATCTCCGATGTTTCGGTAAACGTTGCCGTCAACGGAAGAAAGTTTACTCTCGCCGTTAAAGACGAGTACCGTCTTTCACCGTTTTGCGGCCGTTCTAACAAGCCTGCATTATTATTTTCCTGTCACAGTAGAAATGTTAACACAGTTTAGTACACAAATGAGAGTATAAAGGATCAAAATGGAATGTGACAAAGAAAAGTTGGCAGGAAAAATTGCAACTTTTTTTATTTATTTTTCTTCTACCACCAAAAACTAGTGTGCACACAGGATCGCGTAGTGCAGCGGTAAAGGAAACAAACGGTGACGGTTGTGGTAGCAGTGCATTCAATATTCGACGTTGTGTAAAGGTTATTACCGTAACAATTTTTTCTACTTGCAAACCAACCACTCTTGATGATTGCAACCCTTCAAATCCATCCCGAGTTTTTTTTCTCAGGGACACTTGCTCGCTCTATCCCGCTCTCGCCTGGCATAACATACATTGAAGTTTACTCCTAATACAGCACACCATTCCGAAAAAGCAACCATAATATTAACTACATTTCCTCAACGAAACCTGCCTCTCTTGTGTATCCGGATTTGTAAACTTTCTGTTCATCCTGTCGCTCTGTAGGGAATGGGAATATTATGGTGGACTGTTGTTCCCTGGGAAAACCGTTACCCCCGCAAATACCACTACTACGACTATACATACTCGACCAGGTAGCTAGGATGCGTGGGAAATCCACAAGACAATAATGAAACGCTTTTATTCCGTAATACACCTAATTACCATAAAGAGGCAAGCTTGTTAAATTATTTCTGCGAGAGCAAATATTTGCTTGCCGTGTTCTCTGAATATGTGTCCCAAATGTGCATTTTCTACATCGTACACTATTGCGCGCTCTAAACCAGCTACCACCACCGCTTGTACAAACTGTCAGTCGAGCAGAAAAAAAAATCCCTGGGAAAATGTTAGGCTGGTCACCACCAAAAACTATCTATGGATGTAACTGTCTAATTAATAAGATCACCATGAACATACGGGTATGTGCGTGTATGGGTGTGTGTGTGTGCGAGAGAGCGAATACAACTCGGCCGCCAAAGGAATAACCCAGTTGGTGGCCATCAAGGACTTATGACCTGTCACGTTCATTACTGATTTTACGTACCTACCTGTCCCTTTATACATTCCTGCAACATCACCGCTTGCTTTAAAAACCCCAGACCGATAATCCGACCAACGGAGATGGTGTTAGTAGACAATAATAGTCACGGCGTAAAACCATCATCCCATTATTTTCTGTCCCGTCTAGTCCTACCGTACGGAATCTAATAGGCACGGTGTCTGGTAGTTGGTCGACCACCACGATTTTTTTACTTGGGTACGTTACCACGAAAAAAAACAAGTGGAGAGGTAGCTCGCTGTAACCATGTCAGGATGAAAGTTGCTCCTGGAGTGGTAAACGGAAAACAGGGAAAAAATGCAGGGGCATCGTGTAGTTGATGTAGTTGCAGTACTATGTATATAATAGTAAGCATCAAGCAGCAGCATCCTCTTTGGGAAAAAAAATACTTTTTTGTTGAATGCAAGATGTACATACAAGTCGTTTGGTCTGCTGTGTGGTGCCTGTTTTAGGGACATTCCCATCATCATCATGAGTAGAGCAGCAGCAGTAGCCTAACACAAACCTAGAAAAAAGCGGATGTGAGAGCTAGGCAGTGAGAATAGCGGGAGCTAAACTTTCCTTTACTGCTGTGCTACTCACACGCATGAGCCCTGGTGCATTTCAATCCACCTTGGTAGTGCGGTAGGCTTTTTAAAAGCAGAATATCCACTGTGCACAACAATAACAACTACGAATAACGGCCAAGAGAAAAGTGAAGGGTGTCATCCACAGGTTACGAGAGGCTTTGAGAAGGATTGTTGTCACCCCACCCTGGGACGCCGCCACAGAAGAGAGAAAGCTGGGAGGGAAGCAGGATTGGTGAATTTTTGTGGGATGTGAGGAAGGAATAAGCTAAAGCCTGTTTGTTGGCCATTGCCACCACCATCACAGCGTTGGAAGTTTTAACGGATGGATAGATGGCTGGGTTACAGTTAAGAAGGCAAGAAAACTGGTAATTTTGATAGCTTTTTTGTGCAGCAGAACTAGTGGTACTAATGGTGATAGTGATAGGAGCAAAAGAAGCAGGAAAAAGTCTTTCAAGCAGTTCATCTCTTTTTTTTCTGGGGTGTTTTTCTATACCTCTGCACCGTCTGGTCACTGGTCCGTCATCTGTCTCAAATAGCAGCACCACAAGAAACAAAATAAGAGTAGCTAGGATTTATGGGGAACTCTTTAGAGAGGAAAAATAAAAGAGGAAAAACAGACACACGTTTCCTGTCTCCTTCCATTTTCATTTCCTGTTTCTTGCTGCTGTTACCAAGTGAAGAGCTGGTGCTCCTAGTAGTATCACTACTGCTACTGCTGCTCCTTTTTGTCCTTTACGACTTTTTGTCCTTCATCATGAATGAACGGCGAACCAAGAGAGTGACAGGAGAGGATATATAATGAACCGGCAGATTTGGGTGCTCACACATCCCTATGCAGTCATGAGGAAATCAGTCAATGGCTCAAGTCTACAAGTTTTCATTCAAAATATCGGAATCTATAATTTAATCAAATTTAACACAACAGGAGCTGCATGTTGATTAAATTCAGTGTCTGTCATTCAGAGAGACGAAATAAGTGACAAAACAGCAACTTGCATTTTGTCGTTCTGTCAACTGTGTCAACCACACGGTTACACGGTTTCTGAGCAATTGTCACGTTATAATAAATTGAACGCCGTTTTTAATTCCCGAAACAAAAAAAATGTATTCAGCTCTTTATAGCTGAGAGTCGTATAGATTCATAGTCTGCACCGAAGAGAGGTTGACATTTGGACACGTCCGCTAAATAACGGTCTTCTCTCTACATAGGTAATCGTAGCCACCTACCACCTCTCTCATTTTTTGGAAAAATAAAATCCTCCACACACATAATACACAGTTGCTAATTCGGATATGTATGAATGTTGTTATTACTTGTATCGTTGCACAAGACCCAACCAACGATAATGACGAAACCCCCAATTATTCAACTCGGCTTGTTCTTCATTTCGACAGGCTGGTTGTTGCTAACCTCGTTCTTCTTTTCACTCTGACAGTCACTGCTGCCGCCGCCGTCGCCAACGTCATCAGACTGCTTTGTTTTTTTTGCAGAGTTCCATCGTCTTCTTCCAGAATAAACGCTGCTGTCCGTTGTATCAACTACTGTCTCTCGTCCTATTATGTAGTCTACATAATTAGAGGACAAATGCGAGAGAGAGAGAGAGAGAGAGGAAAATATAATGTCTACTTTCAAGGTTGAAGTAAATATCTTTTCTTTTCTGGTCTTTGCACGGCCGGCATTCTTTGTGCGAACGTGGAGGAATTTGGCATTGAAGTAGCAGACGGACCGTTTAATGAACCAAAAATGGCAAATGGTGAGCTGGTGGCCCATATCCTGTTACTGGACTGCTG
The DNA here is from genome assembly GCA_027744295.1 of Callyntrura guangdongensis. NCBI lineage: Eukaryota > Metazoa > Arthropoda > Collembola > Entomobryomorpha > Paronellidae > Callyntrura > Callyntrura guangdongensis. The sequence continues at coordinate 30,678 of JAHZNB010001025.1, read as the reverse complement.
TTTTTTTTCTTTAAGACGTCTTCCATCATTATTACACTGATTTTACATCATTTTACCCGCATCATATTACCCCTTAACAAAAAATAATGAGGGGAAAAAATAATGACAGTAATAAGAACTGGAAATTTGAAACTTAGGAAAAAGTCAGCCGGTTATGTTCTGCGTGGGTTGAAGTTGTTGACAGGTTACTAAATTACAAAAGACCTTTAAAAAATACTTTTCTGGTTCAAGTAATTTTCTTGGAAAGAGTAATAAGTAAACTTGTGCGAGAGCACAAAAGAGAATTTCTTTTTTACTAGTAATAATTTGATCAACAAAATATTTACCCATAGAGTCCTCAATGACGAAGGTACAGCATTTTTTTATGGGAAAACATATTTAAAATGTTCTTTACTACAAGTTGTCCCGCAAAACATGCAAGGAGGCAGGTTAAAAGTCGTTAAAAGTCACGTTTGAAAAATCATTTCTATTTCTGTGCAGCAGCAAAAGCTGACGTTGCTCTGTGTAGACACGAGTAAGTATTGGGTCTTCCTCGGAGACAAATTTCTTTTTTCCCTTTGCCCGACTTTAATGACTTGAACTTTTTTTTACTGAAATTATATTTTTTAACGTGACTCTGATCCGGGTAGTGGAGACAGCCCATAAAATGAAGATGGTGTGTGTGTGTGTATACACGAGCGGCTACAAGGGATTGTCTAAATGTGTTCCGAGCTTACTTACACACATATACAGACAGCGACCAAGTTTTTAACGACCAGGAAAAAATTGAATGGGTTTGATGCTCAGAGAAAAAAAGTAAAGTACCTAAGCGTATAAAATTTTATCCAGGATTATACTGTTCTCCCGTTTGTCTTTCCTAACTTTAAATCTGAACACCAATAAATTTGTTTTTTTCCTTTACTTTTTAGTGGCCTGTCGTAAAAACTAAGGAGCTCATTTTCTTGAGTTAAAATGACACTTGGTCTTTTTTTAGCGTAGACAATAAACCAAGTCATCTCGATTCAGGGAATAATGGGGTCCCCCTTGTGGTCCGAGTAACCAACTGACAAAACAGAGACTTGAGCAATGATGTGGTCTCCTTGTAAGTTTTATTTTATGTCGCCTGAAAAAAACTTTTTTTCTTCGTTAGTCATTTCTCAGTGCCCGTCTATTTTTTTAGTTCCATTACTGTTTACCAAGAGCATTTTTATGAATACGAGAACAAAGATGATGATGACGACGACGAAGAAGAAGAAGAAATTAATTTATTCCATTTTACATCTTCTATAAGGTTTATACATTAAATTTTTCCCGTCTACTCAATCTCTTTTCTCTCTTTTTCTCTCGCTCTCATTTTTAGCATATCGAACAAGAAAAAATTTCCCGTCCATTCCAAATTCACTGACTCAACTATAACAACTACCAGTACGACTCTACTCTACCCACACGCCATCATCATTATTACCCAAATCCATCCACCAAAAGTCCAAGAGACTCTCTTCCAAAAATGCTACTTTTTTTCTCTTCAATTGAGACAGCCTTTTTTATTCAAAGACAGACAGACAGAAAGAGAAAGCAGAAATACGAGGACTGAAATGAGAAGAGCGAGAAACTGGAAGAAAAAGTTTACTTGAGACGGATGTCTATTTAAATACGTCTTTCTCTTTCTCTCTCTCTCTCTCTCTGATAAAAATACTTGATGTGATATGACGTCTTACTCGTTTGCGACTTTTTTCCAAAAAGCCCAACAAAACTCGCGAGTCTAGCTAAACTACTTTGCAAAAAATGGCAAAACAAATCTAGCCATTTTTTGCGTTTGCTTTACATACGTGCCGGGAAACACTTGATTCTCTCGCTTTTGTTTTTTCTCCTCGTTTTTCATCTTCCCAACTTGGGCCTTTTTTTTGCGCTGTGCCCATTCGGGATTCTCTTATAGCTGGATATAGATACAGATGTTATGGTTCTACCTACATACACACGCTATTAATGTGCTATTAATATTATAACGCATCCCATTATACATTATGCATGCCACTTTTTAAGTATCTCTCTCTCTTTCTACTAGCCGCTCTTTCCGTCCACCCGGGTTTTCTCTCTATCCATGTACCATTTTTTCAATTTCTCTTCATTCTTTCTTTATACTTTCACTCCCTGTCTCGCTCTCTCTGTTTTTTTTCGTATACGTAACACGCTTTTGCCCGCTATCACTTTCTTCAAATTTCCTCCTTTTTCCCCTTTCCTTCTTTATTCTAAACTCCCTAGCCATTTGTATCATAATATCTAGAATGTGGGTCGTTTGAAAAATTAATTTAAACGAAAATGAGCCCCACTTCTCATTAACTTTTGCTAGTTTAAAAAAATCCTCTTTTTTCTCTCTTTTATTGATCATCCTCTTTAAATCACTTGCTGGAAAAAAGTAACAAAAAAGGAAAGTGAGTACTGGTATACACGGCTGCCCATTATAAGTACTTTTTACGTTCAAATAAAAAATAAATGGATAGGATCGACAATGAGGCCACCATCGCATCACCGTTGCTGCCGTAGCCGCCATCATCGTCATCCGCACCCCCACTGACTACAGTTACAACGTCCCACACAATGTGCCAGTACTTTAACGTTTCTTCTTGTTTCAAAGCTTTTCTACTTGCAATAGTGGATCATCAGGATTACTTTCTACAGGGGGAGGGGGAGCAAAATGAAGTACAGAACCAAAAGGAGGCAATGATGGTTGTAATGATGATGATGACGACGACGACGACAACGATGGTCGTTGTGATTTTTTTGTTGGAAAACTAGTGCGATGAGAGTGAAGGAAACCCAATGAAAATAAGTATTATGCCCCTCTGGAGAGCACATTCAAAGATTTATGTCCTTGTACAAATTATTTATAGTGTGGTGCACAGCTTGAATTTTTAAGTGGTCCTGTGAGCTCTCCATCTCTCTCTCCAAACAGGGATCATCATCAGTCTACTTCAAAAAGGGAGAAAGTCCTGTCCAGCATATCCCTGGTTTCATTTAGACTTGAACAGCGCCACCACTAACCATTATCACGGCGACTGCTGCTTTCATTGCAACCATTATACGCCAGTGAACGAGAGCACATAGTATGCCTGTCTATAGAACAGATAATGAGGGTCTCTTGCTGACTTACCCCGCAAAAACACCATTGTTGCCCCACAGCAGACTTTTTTGTTCCCTGAGTTGTCATCCGTGCATTCTTTCTGAAAGTTTTTTTTATAGCGAATCGTACATAACCCGACGTAATAGGAGCACGTAAATGATATATTTATTGAGGCTTGCTTTCACTTTCTCTCTCCCCTTTGGTAAGTATTTTTTCTGGGAAAAGGAGAAAAACATTTCATCTCATTGTTCGTTTTTGTATCATCATTTATTCAATGCTCAAAATGAGCTTGCTGAAAGCATTTTAAAATGTGGGGGTGCTTCATCATACCCTATCTGACCGTCTGTCAACAGGAAATTCTCTGTCAAAGCGACAAGAAGCAGTACCATTTCGGGGGAAAGAGAGAGAGAGAGAGAGCAGGAGAGGAGAGAACGGGCGCAGCAAAGGAAATACTTCTTCTCTTTAGCTGAAAGGACGAGGAGGAAATGGAGTGTCCCGAGGACCTGTGGGGTGTACTGGAAACATTTTTCGGAGGAGGTTGGTCCAAGAAATGGTGGAGGGCTATCTGTAGAGGACGCTGATATAAAAAGACCGATCGCTTTCAGCAGCAACTTTCCTAAGGGAAAATGGCAAAAAGTTGAGGCTGGATTTGTAATGTCGGGAAGCGTATTTACTTATGAAAAGAGGACAGTGTTATCGTTGTCACCAATTGAAGAATTCAATCCTCATATTTATTCTTTTGTTCAGCACATGCATATATATATCCCAAGGCGTATCGTCGTATATATCATCTTGGTAAGAACCGTCAAAAGTGAAGAAAGTATGGCCAACTGGAGACAATTCTCGCTGGGGGAATTTTTGTCACTTTGGGGTTCTCCAAGATAGCAGCTATCCACAGGACAAACAGAGACGATGACGGTTATTGGTGTGCCGTGTTAGAACCCTTTTTCACTCCTCATCTTTGTAGTACCCCACTTTTTCCAGAGAAAAAGTAAAAACTTCCCAAGAGCCTGCATTACTGAGCTGGGAATAGGAGAAATTATTATTCTGATTATGGTCATCCCTCAAGCAAAAAAAGCATTAATCAATTAAGTTATCCCATTTCGTGAGAGTGTGGATCAGCAGGAGCAAACCAATTTTCTCCTGTTTTAATTTATTATTCTATTTTTACTATCCCAGCGCCACCACCATGGCTTTAGTTGAGTCTCGAGGACATAAAGTACGGTTTACTTTATTTTATGTATTGTCACTGTAATCATTCATGGTATTAGAGAAGTGGTCTGCTAGAATGTCACGGGATGATAACAGCATGTAGGAAAGAAAGTAGATATGAAAACACTAGACAAAAAAATTATCCACAGTGCCGGTATATCAAATGTATTGGTCAGAAATGGACGGAATTATCAGGGATAAAAAGAAAAATGAAAAAATGACCCGTTGTTTTGTGTGGTACAGTTATTCAGGCTTAAGCACATGACGCATGACACAATTTTGGATTTAAAAAATAATCTTTTGTAAATATCACGAGGAGAGGAACTTTATACATGGAGGCTGTTAAGTAGAGAAAATGTAGAATAGATAATGTGCAACACTTTCCTGATTTAGAGATAAAGAGTATCGGAATGGCGTATCTGCTGGAAAATATTTTTTCCTGTGAAATGTTTCTACTTTGGAGGTGAACAGGCACGGTATAAGGAGAAGCTGTCTTTTGTCGGAGACAAGTTTGATGTTTTATTTGGTCGTTTTTTAGCCTTTGATTTGCGTTTTGTTTTAGTTGGAGCTTCAATGCTCGCCCAACTGACGATTACGGAGTAGGATTAATAACGTTGATAAAAACTTGAAATGAAAGGCAACAAATTTGACTTTAGAAGAACAGCTAAATAGTACGACACTCAGTAATGTGGGGACAGTAAAAGTTAATCGTTTGTTTGCTATAAAATAAGCGTTTGTTAAATAAAAAACTACGCAAGTACAAGAACTACTTTTGTGTAAAGTTACTTTGGTACGAAACACAAGGACACAGAAAAGTTGGAAAGACCAAGAGTCTACTGGACCCGGTATTATTGCTTCTTATTATTATTTGTCCAATAACGAAAAGTTCCGGACCTTGTTCGTTAGCCAGATAAACGTGGACATGGAAAAATATCTGGAAATGTATGTGGAACGCCGTGTGTACAATTTGTCTTTTACATCTCACCCTCTCGCACACTCTTTATGTCTCTCTCCAGCAGAGATAGATTTCCCAACGAAGATTATTTACGGTGGCGCCATGGGAGACAAAAACGAGAAGCGAGCGAAAAAAAAGAATGTAATTGCGAGATTGCCTTTTACTATTCTAGCCTGAGGAGTTATCGCATGATCATCGTCAGCGTTCTCACAGCTACCCCCAATCACTTTTTCCCGATGATAACTCACTGCCGCGACAGCGACTACCACGACGACTTGTCTTGATGCAACCCAATGAAAAAGTGCAAAAAAACGGGACACACATACAATCCCAAATGCACTCTTCTTTCTCTCTCCTCTCTAGATCTTCCCACAGAATGAGGAGGACGAGAGGAGGAGGAGGTAAAGAGCATAAACAGTTGCTCACTGTCCCCTGTCCAGTTTACCAAAATGGGATTCCATTTCTCTCTCCACAAAAAAACTCTAAAAGCGTCCATGACAAGGAAAAACAGCAAAAAATTCCTCTTATCTACTTTTTCTACGTGTACTTCGGATGCGTTTCATACAAGGAAACTTTTGTCCCAACAAAGTTATCAAATAACATTACATATTTCCTTTTCTCTCTCTCTCCACAGGAGGAAAAAAAATGTTGAAACAGGGAACGGAGAAATAAAGTCGACGGAGGGAAAAATGGAAAAGGAAATGACAATAGGATAATAACAACAGCGATGGAGAAAGAGGGAGAAGGAAAGCGGAAAAATAATATTTTTAAGGCATACACATATCATCAGTTCATAGTAATAGTGTTTAACTCCACAGCAGTAGTCCCAGTAAAAAAGCCACAAGTCGGAAAAAATAGAAAAAAATAAGAGCAAAAAACTTTTTTTTTGTTGGCTGATACGAAAGAATTGGGGACTGAGAGGGAGAAAAAAAAGGAAAATTGCAAAATATTTATGTATACACATGGATTGTTGTGCATGTTTTATGGTAGACGCTCACGTTGTTCCAACTTTCCTACATGAAATCTATTAAAGCCAACATCCCATTTTGTATTTGAGCATGTGTATACATGCTTACGTGTGTGTCTCATGCTTATATACGTTCTCGTTTTTTCTCTTGCAGTAGGTGGGATTTTTTATATTGTGGACATATATTTTTTCACATTTTTTATGCGGTTTCAAGGATTTTTTCCCGGAAAGATGATGGTCTAGATCGACTTTTTTGATAGAACTCCATTTCTGACAAATTGCGAGCTGTTCCTGTGGTGGCGGTGGTGGTAGGTCTAGTAGAAATACCAACATTCCAGCAGATGAAGAAAAAATAATAATGAAATAAAAACATTCTTGGTAGTGGTTTTATTCTTATTATTTTTGTATTTTTAAGGAGCCGTTCACCCTATACTGGGCACTTGTATGTAACAGGTTAAAAAGCAGGGAAACGAGAGAACGAGAACTGCAAAAGGGCAGAGAAACAGGGAGACGTTTTGAGGGTGGGAATGGGATAATTTGTGGGGACATTCAGTGAGAATTTTTTTGGCAGTGTTTGTAATATCAATATAGAAAGTGGCAATGGAGGCCAGAGGGAAAGAATATCAAAAAGGAAGAAAAAAGTAATAATGGTACCTAATCTGAAAAATGTGCATGTGATGGAGTCAGTAGTTGAATGTTTCCCATACTTTTTCTCTCTCCGGGGCGTAGTAGTTTTCATACAAATTTTTTCTTCTTCTTTATGTATTGGAAGCAGTGGAAGGAATGATGATGATATGGTTGTGGTAATACTGGCGGTGATGGTTGTGGTATTCCACCCAATTTTTCGGGTGATATTTCTTTTCTTCTTATTGAACCACAACTACTCTGCCACCATCGACAAAGTGGCAAGATAAAGAAAGAGGGATAGTGTGAGAGAGAGAAGAATGAAAAAAGAACGAACAGTGCGAGTTGAGGAAAAGGGCAGAAATGGCACGCAAAATGGTCGTATGTACCCACACATTTGTACAAAGCTGCTAAACTCTCTCTCTCCCTCTCTCTCTCTTTACCATCATTTTCTTTTCTTTTTTCCGTTCTTGTTTGCTCTTATTCGACTGCTGCTGCAACTACTAGCGTTTTTTATAAAGTGAAATAAAAATGGCACATTTTTTCGAGAAAGGTGTTGCTGTTCAAGGCAGAGAAAAAGCATTGAAACCGACTGAAACTCACACATAGACACCCGAAAAATACATCGTTGTTCATTTCTCTCTTTCCCTGAAAACATTTCTCTTTTTCTTTGGGTTCCTTTTGCAATTTTTTGGGAGGAAATATATCCTGCTATTTTTGCGATACAAATTCAATCCATTCGCTTTCTCCCTCTCTCTCTCTCTCTGTCTTCATTCTCTGATTGACTTCCATTTATTCTCCTACTCAACCAATAACAAAAGTAGCACTTTCTTTTCTCTCCTCTCTCTACCTAAAACTCCTTTCTCCTGCTTTTATCCTCTTCATTTTCCCCAAGAAAAAACAAGCTCTAGTCACGGCTCTCACCATACTTCTACTAACTATCCTTACCATTTCACAAAACCTGTATTTTCTATTGTATTCATTTCGTCTCAACAATATAAATACTCAGGTTTTGAAATAAAGTAAGCGAAAGTACACTTTCTCCTCCTCACGCCATTTCTAAACAAGCAAGCTCGTATGCCTGGGCACACTGGTCGAATATCCGCTTCCCACAACCCACTTCACCATGTAGCAATAAGACACCCTGAAAAACACTTAAAAACTACTGACGTGATTCTTCTGGTTAGATTTTTCCCCTCTCCTGTGTGCAAGGAGAGAGAAAATAGCACGAAAATATCGAGGAGTAGCGTAGGTTGTTTATAACATGAGGGAAAGGTATCTGCATAGAGATATGGGTGTATTTAATAAGGTTTTTGCTACATTATCATTACTATTATTATGAGCGCGGTCTCTCGCTCTCCCTGCCAGTGTGTTGAGTCGTCAAGTGCTAAGGATGCCTGGTAAGAAAATGATTATAAGGGTAGCCATGCATGAATCCATGTACACCCTACAAGCATCAAGGAACGTGCATCCTCTCTAGAGAAAAAAGGGGGAGGGGAAGAATACTTCCAAAGAGGGACGGTGATGGTGTTGCTGCGGCGGATGTACTCTCTGAATTTTTCTTCATTTTTCTCTTTTCTCGAGCATTTCATCATTTCTTCACTTTCTCTCCCTCTCTCATATACACACACAGATACATATTGCCTAACTGAGCGTAAGAGTGACGACTGACAGATAGTCAGATCCGCCATATAGGAAAGAACGAGCTGTGCTTCTAAAAATAACCTGATATCATTTATACACACATATTGCTCCTATTTTTCCTCTGGTGAGCAAATTTACACTTATTCTTTCGGTGCCAGGCTTACAGAGATATTTCCTTGTGGGTAGATATCCAGCAGCATGATATGTACAAGCAAGTCATCAACACAACTAGAAAACATGGTGGTAAGTAGTACTTTTGGCGAATGGCGGCTTACTCTACTTGTCATTGAATCAGTCATTCTTGCTGAAAGAAGGGAAGAGAAAGAGCGACGGAAAGAGAAGAGAGAGAGAGAGAAAGTGAAATTGTGGCACTATTTTGTGTTATCATAACCAACTTTATTTTTTGTCTTTTTTTCCCTCACAGAGTTATTTTTGAGAGAAGCGGAAGAGAGAGAGAGAGAGAGAGAGAGAGAGAAAATCTCATCATATTCATGCTTGAAGACACACACTCTTTTGGTAAAAAACAAAATACCTAACGTTAGCAGAAAAAAATAAATAGATCTTTCAACAAACAAAGTAAATCCGAGTGAGATAGAGAGAGAGAGAGAAGAGAAAAACAACCCGTATCACACAGAGACATACACACAAAAGATTCAATGAGCAGACGTTACTTCCATAATAAATAAGGTATATACATAGAACGGCTAGCTTGTAGTTTAAATTATAAGGATGGTAATGATGATAATAATATTAGCACAAATAATAAGGGAAACGTGGAATGATTTTGACAGCTATGATGCTAAAAGTAGCGTAGTATCTGCACAGCATAATTTCATTAATCACAGGAGTATTTTGTTGAAGAAAATTGAGATTTTAACATTTTTACTTTCAGAGCAACGGACAGACAGACAAACTAACGGAATCGATAAAGCTGTCTTAGCAGTGATGCTTTTAGGTGGAAAGATTAACTAAATCCTTGCAAAGGTAAGCAGATATGCAGTATCTTGTCAACAATTGTTATGCGTACTGCGGCTGGTAATAAATGTATTGCATAGAATCACTGGAACTGTATTTATTCATCTGGGCTATTCTGAAAAACATTTCATTGCACATGCCTTGTACATCCGGCATGTACTAGATTATAATTACTAGATGCATCCTGACGCAAGAGTAAACAAATTGTACATTGTTGTATTCCCAGTGTAAGGTGTGGTGTGTACATTTATTTGTTGCTCATTACCCCAGATGAATACAAAGAGTTCCAATAATTACAGTTAATTCATGCAATGCTAGGTACCGTACCATAGAAACAAGCAATCGATTTTTGAAAACAGAATTATAATAGGCAAAACGTTTTACTTCAAACCTCAATCCCGACGAGAAACTGGAGGAACCCAAGAAACAATCCTGAAGTCAGCTTTTTAATTCATTAATTTCAATGAAGTGTATACAACCGGACAGACTGAAAAGACAACAAATTCAATAGATACTGCAGTAGAAAATCTGCCAAATAAAATTTTACGCTACTACATTTGATTTGACACAAACCTGGTATTTTGTTTTAAAAGAGCTGACAACTTGTTTTTCTTTTGTTACTTTTAGGCTGACATTCTGTTTTTGTATTTGGTACTTGTTATCCCCCTCATGTGATTATAGTGGCAATTCACAGCAGGCATATCTATAAGCACACAAATAATGTAACCGACCGCAGGAAGCAAACACATGCACAAACATGATGTGTGTTTGTTTTATACAGTAATACAATTTTTCTGTGGGGTTTTGGTTGATGGGTATTTCATTGGGTAGCTGCAGAGCCACTATAAATATTTGCACACGGGTGAAGAGAAGGGGAAATAACGACAACAATGCAATTTAGTAGAATGTCGGTTACATTGGTCTCTAGGGAGAGGGATGTGGGTAAAAGAAAAAAAAAATAGAAGCAACCTTTCTGTTACTATTAGTAGTGTGGAAGTACGCCAAAAGAGTAAACCAACTTATTGAATATAATAATAACATTATGTTGTAGATGTACTAGAGTAGTCTCTAAAAACTACGCGGTTTCAGTGAAGGGGAAACGAGTTTTCACAAATTTGTTTTTCGCGGGAAAAAGGGTTCAAACAGGTGTAAATCCGGGAGAGTATGTAGCTTACATGTATGGGTTCCAGGTAAATGGAAAATAGCGACCAAGAAACAATATTGACTTTGGGGGAAACAGTGGTTTTGAGGAGATAGCCGTTAGTACGCAAAACAGAAAGTTGGAGAGGAGAGGAGCAGATAATTTGGTGGGGTTTAGGTACGAAGAAGAAATGTAAGCATTTCTGATAATAATGAGTGTAGGGAAAAAAGTAAGAAGTGTTTGCTGCGGGGTAGTGAAAGCAGTAGTAATAGCATTATTAATTGTATAGTTTTCAATGAAAGATAAAAATATAAATGATAAAACCGCATTTTGGATAAAAGAATAAGGTACTTGATGGAAACCAACAGAGAATTTAGAGAAACCATAAGAAAAATATGCATTGTCAGTTTATCATTCATAAACTAATTTACTAGTCGGGATGATCAAGAGTGTTTGAAGGATATTGAAAAAATAATAGCAATTTGGAAAAAGTGGCAGCTTATAGAAAAAGGAGAAACCGGTGAAATTGAAAGAAAATCTCATTTTGCCAAATGTGATAGAGAAAAGGGAACCAGGCAAGCTTACCGGAACACAGGAGTACAGGGTGAAAACACTTAATTTTTGTCTTTGTAACTTTATCATAGAGATAAAAAAAAAGCTGCGAAAGTAAATAGAAAGAGTTATTATTTTCGCCACAAAATGGAAAGCTTCAGGTGTACAAGAGAGGAAACCAGATATGAGTTCTAAGGCTCTTCGTTTTATGTCAAGCCTACAAAAGTGTCGCAAAATCGAGATAAAAAACGGGAGATTGAGAGGAGGGACAACAAAAAACGAAAAAAGGGATGGAAATTAAAGGGAAATAAAACAAGAAGCAATAACAATAATAATTTCCCTACTAGAATCAGCTACTTTGTACGCTACTAAGCGTTTCCTTTCATTGCCGCAGCGTTGCCAAGTGTGCATATACTTTGGTCATAATGGGAAATGTATACAAGCTCGGGGTTTTATTTGCTTTTGTGGAGAATTTGCTGTAGAAGCAAAACCACGGTACAACAACAAACGTACCAAACGGTGAAAAGAGAGGAGAAAGCGAGAGAAAGTATAAGCGCGGGGATGAGCATCAATCGAGAAAGTAGTAAACAGGGAGAATCTTCCCGTTTACTACACTGGGGCTAACTTAACAAAGAAAACAAGGATACCTCAACTGTTGTCGTTTCATGGCTGTCTTTTCCCCACAAGGCCTACATGGGAGACTGGAAGAGAAATCGCAAAGAAAATAAAAGAACCTTATAAATGTCTTTCTCCTTCCAAACGACTCTTTCCCTTCAAAGAGAAAGAGAGAGAGAGAGAGATAGAAATTTTCTTCTTGTTTACCTTTCGGATTTATCTTTTCATAATGTAATTTAATATTGTGCAAAATCCCTGCTCGCGTTCCCTGTAACCGCGGTCCCATGTTATTGCTACTACAAGGATGACGGTCGTTCCTGCTTGTGCACCAGTAATACTATTACTACCGCTATACTATCACGACTGTCGCTGAAACCCTCTTTTTATTAGATTTTCATTGTTTGACAAGAGAATAAAAGGCAAGACGGGGATGTTACTATTGCTACTATTATTATTATTGCCATGTTGAAGAGACGTTCTCCCTCAGAGAGAAAGCAAGGGAAAGCTCTGTTGTGTGGTGAAGCGGTGGTGGCGAAGTTTAGAAGAAGGAGGACCTGTTTGTAAGCAGGACTTATTGTCATAATTTACATGGTGATAGAAAGAGAGAAATTTAGAGAGAAAGCAGATAAAATATATGAATCATTCTCCTATTACCCGCACATGAGTAATAAGACCCCTAAAAGGAAAACGACAATAGTATCCTGGTCCCTCTATTATTTTTGAAGAAACCCCTTCTGTCAAAAGGAGGGTCCCTTGCCCAGAAGGAATCTTCAACATAAATATTTTACTGTGTGTGCCGTGGTGCGCTTTCCCTCGTCGTTGTCATCTTTTGGTGCGGTCGTCGTCCCTTTCCACCTTCCTTCTTTTCACCACTAATCCAATTCCTTACGATGGAATGGAAATACAATCTTGGCCAAAACCAGTGTTGTTTCAGCCAAGGACGACATCTAGAACGTTGTCGTTGTCGACATGTCTCCTGACATTCCCTTCTTTACATTCCCATTACACATTATTTCCCTTTGGATTAGAATAACATTATCCCTCTGCCTTTCATCTCTCTCTCTCTATCTGTATGTATGTGTTCGTGTCCTGTTTCTAACTGACTGAATGACTGACTGAATATTTTCCCTGCTGGAAAAAAGCTGGCAGTCGGATGGAATTTCAAATCATCGCTCCACTTATTGACAGTCAGTAGCAGCCGTCGAAATGGATGCAATTTCGAATTTAAAAGAGAACTGTTCGTGTATTCATGTAAAATGAGCCATTTTACTTTTTACCGTAGATAACGACTTCCATCTTGCCACCATGCTACCCCATCGTCGTCATCCTCCTCTTTCTCCTTCTGTGTCTCTGCCTCATGTCTCGCTGCCGCAACACCAGCCGCGGCAATAAAAGCTTCACCAAAAGGGATATAAACTGAGACAAAAATGGATTGAATTTTGTGTCGTTTCTCTCGATCCTAGAAACATAAAATACACCACCCACATACAGAAGAGAAGATAATACTCTGCCTGTGGAATGATGAATAATGGACGGATTGAAAAAAGAGAAAGGAATTGATACCACTTTGCTGCGCGGCTGACAACAAAACTCGGTTTGGCGGATAAACCGGAGAAAATAAATAAATCAAAGGAAAACCGTTAGATAAATCCAACGGTGAAAAATAATAATAATCAGCTTCTCTTACAACACAGCAGAGACAAGGAAAATACGGGAAAGTGGAGAGGTCAGGCTGTATGTGTAAGCATGTCATCTATATACAATTATAAAGGTCCGCGTGTGAAGGGCATGTCTATCATGCCACCCCACAAGAGAAAGTCGTTTTATTGCCTTTCTCTAAATGCTCTTCTTACTTTTAGCCTCATTATTGCCGTCATTATTAGCGTACTCTACTTTTAAGTCGAAAGTCGCTCTGTAGTCATTGGAGTAGTAGCAGTTTTAGGATTAGTAGTTGTGGTGATGGTAATGCTGGATATTCTTTGCGTCTAGTTAGCAGCCACTAAACGAAATATTTGTTAAATCCTTTCACAACTTTCCAACCTCATTCCATTTCCGTCTACAAGAAAAAGTTACGTTTATTACAGGGGACTTCTTGAAAATTGTCAAAGACTTTTTTCTCTCTCTGCTGAGCTCTTCTCTCTTATCTTTATTCTCCGTCTTGTCCTACCATTATTACCATTATCGTTATTATTTGTTTGTTAGCTGCTAGTTGGGTATGTTTTCTCTTAAAAGTAGTTATTTCTCGGTAGTGCCCTCAATCCTCTTCCAAGTTTTCTTTGAAAACCCTGTTGTTTCCCAGAGAAAAGGGTACAAAGTTGAAAGAGAACGTAAGAGAGACCGCGAGCGAAACAAGTTCACAAACAGCTATACCACTACTATACCATCACACCGTCGTCGTCGTCGTCGTAATCATTACTATTTTGATAATGGGGTACTGAGACGACAAATAATAAAGCATGTCGTGTCGTGTCCTTCCCTTTTCCTTTTACATCCTCCATTCAGTCAGCGGGACAGCAACACTGTGAGAGACAAAGTTAGGCAGTACTACTGCCGCAGAGAGAACGGACCGTTTTTGAAAACCGAAAAACTTTTGTTTCCTGAGAAACAAGCCAGGGAAGTGTTGATTTTGTGGACGACGATGACGGTAGGAACAGTATTGGGCGGTGGTGGGGGTGGGTTGATACTGTGGATGTGATATCAAAGCAGCATTAGATGTTGTGGTGGTAGCCACACAGAAAATTGTAGTGTTGAACGATAACAATAAACAAATAGTTTTTGGTTTATAACGATGTCTCTGCTGCTAAAGTTGTTGATGATGATGATTTCTCTGTAGGTTGCTAAGAAGAATAACGATAATACTATCCGTATTGTTGTCCTGCCATTATCAACACTACTGGTATTTATGCTGACGGTAGTGGTGATGGTAATGATAGTTTGGTAATATTTTGTGAGGAAAACTGCCTGGTGTGATTTATCACTTGGAGCAGAGGCTTTGTGATATTAAAGCTTATTTTATTGATGACACACAAGAAAAATAACATAAACCACGGAGGAAACACTACCAGGGAGAGAGAGAAGAGAGAGAGAGAGAGAACGCCCATGGAAGCAACAGCAGGAGCAGAAAAAATATAGAGAACAGCGGGATGGATGTGTGAGGATCGCTTTCATCATGGTCATATCATCATCATCGTCATCATCCCTACCACCACCATCGTCGTCACCATCTTACACTCTTCATCTCGTCCCATTATCTGGGAGGATGAATGGTCAGGAATTTATTACCAGCAATAATAACGCGGGCGAGGTAGGTAGGTAAGAAGATAAGCCGAGGAGAGAAAGGGATGACAATGACGAGGATCATCCTACAGACACACACACACATGCACACATACACGCTACTCATCACCGTCATCAACATCAACGTGATTCTAAGGAGGCAGATTGTTATTAATAGGACGTTCCTTGAACTACGGACAGCAAACAAGAAGGGGAGAGAAAGACAAGACATGAAATTTTCCAGATGATATCTGCTTATAACAATAACGTTAGCAAAAAGTTGGTGCAGTTTTCCTTGTCGGTGCGAGAGAGGGATGGGAAAAATGATGAGGAAAGTTGGACAATGAGGGGAATAAAGGAATAAGTAGAGGATATAACGGTAACGGGGAAACGTTACCTCCACCTCTCTCTCTCTCTCTCTCTCTCTCTCTCTCGTGCTCTTACTTCGTGGTTTTGAGCTTGTAGACTACAATATGGTAGTAAACTGAGTGAAAGAAAATACAACCAAGTTTTTTTCGCCACCAACGACTAATGGTAAGAGTATCGTCTTTTTTACCTTTTCCTTGAATAGATTGATTGACAGGGAGAGAAAAGAGGAAAGTGCTCGTTTTCTAGAGAGGAAATGGAAGTAGACACCTTTGCTACACTCTCTCTCTCTTCCCTATTGTTTGCTTGATGGAGTCTATATATTTTGTACGTGTGCTGTTGTAATAGAGGTATCGCTGCTACGCTTTCCTAATTACCCGTCGCATCACAGGTTGTTATTGTCCATGGCAGCAGTAGCAGCGTCAGCATCTTTCCTGGTAGTAGTTTTATGTTGGTGTTGTTGTTATTGTGGAGAAGAAGGAGAGATAAAAAGAAAGCATTCTTCACAGAGTTGTGAGCTTGATTAAAAGCCATGTCCTCCAGAGTGTCCTTTCTTCTCCGCTTATTTCCCCAGGAATCAGTCAAGTGTGAAAAAAGTTTGTTCTTAGAGAAAGTCACTCGAGGAAACAAAGAGGGAAAGTGTGAAGAGCCGCGCAAAAAAAGAGAGTAAGAGTTAAAGAGAGAGAGAGAGAGAATCAAGTAAGTTTGGCAGGTATGCGCCTACACAACAAGGGAGATATTACTGGTCACTTTTTGGGAAATCCGGGATAATAATTGCCAGTTGGGGAGGATGACGAGGACGATGATGGTGATTAGCAAGGTGGGAAATAAGTGCAGCTGAGACTCTCAAGCAAACAAATTGAAGGCTTGTAGTAGTACATAGGGCAAAAAAAGAGAAAAGTCTGGTAAGATCACTTGATTCCCCTTGACTATTTTTAGGTACTAAAAGCTTTTCTCTCTTTGTCACTCTTTTTCTCCTTATTTTCATCACCAAAAGTATGGTCGTTTTTTGGGGTCGTAATACCGTCACCTGAGACAAGTGTCCTTGTCAGACTCATTAACCGTGTCCTCATTTTACCGTGACAATCGGGGTGGGTATGTTTACCGTATTACTAATATCTTTGGCCATTTTCTCGGAAAGGACTTCATTAACGTGTCCATTTTGTGTGCGCCTGTATGTTTGTGTTTTGTGCCGACTCCACCAAACCTACCACTAATTGCCGTTGTGATTGGAAAATGGGAAGATGGATTAAGAGGAGCCTTTTTACAGAGCCTTCTTTCGTGTTGCCAGTTTTTAGTGAGGAGAATTTTGTGTGTCCTTTCTGTAGTTTGCAGTGGTGGTGCTGGAGCTGGTATCCTATGGCAGCAAAAAGGAGGACGGCACACAAAGGGAAATTTATACTGAAGTAACTCTAACAAGGAGTAAGTGTTCTAATAGATGGAAAGGGTCAGAGAGGGCGAAGGAGCGAGCAATCAATCAACAACCACTACAACTTCAATAACAGGTCTGTTATCATCAATTTTCTCTATCGAGGAAAAAATAGATGGAAACAGGCGCTGCAACATTATCAGCGCATTGTCATTAACATTAGTAACAGCGGCAGCGAAAAAGGAGGAGGTAGGGATGAGATGAGGAAGGAGGATCAAAATGGAGAACTCAAATTTCGAAAATTCGGAAAAGGACACAGAAAGCAAAAGAAGATGACGATGGATGAGTGACATTTAAAAGGAAAAGAGGAGAAAAAAGCTTCAGAAACTTGTCACTTGGTCTCTCGTCCCTAAGTCCTTGTCGTAGTCGTCATCATCCTTTAAAGTAGACAATGAGCAAGGCCATTAGTGGAGTTGATACAAACACACAGAAAGACAGTAAAAACACACTGACTATGCAGGCGAGAGGGAGAGAGACAGAATGAGAGATAGAGACAAAAGAGAAAATAGAAGAAGATAAGATGAAAAGAAAGTTTTTTGAGTGTAGCGGAGAGAGAAAAAAAGAATGAAAGCCAAAAAGAGAAAGACAAGGATAAAAGGTATAAACAAAGTGGAATGAGATGTTTTGTTTTTTATTTGTAATTTTCGTAGATACTTTTATGCGAACACGTCCATCTTTCTCTTTCTCTGTCTCGCTTTCACTTTTTTCTTCCTTTCTTCTTCGCCTCTTTTAAAAAATAATGGGCACTTTTTCTCCTGTCTCTATAACTATTTTGATTGTGTCAGCACAACTCTAAGAGAACAAAGTGAAACCGACTGGGTTATAAAATGACGGGAGAAAGAAAGGGAACAAGGTACAAGCAGAGGGAAATGTGCTAGTGGTTGTAGAAAATCTACTTTTGTCGTTTTTTCAATTATAGGAAGAACAACATACAACAACGAAACATATATAATTGTGCTTGTCCCTTACACACGTGTCTTTTTTATTTTTAATGGCAAATTGTAAATATCCTGTGACGACGACGACAACGATTACAATGATGATGTTATGTTGACTACCAAGAATTTGTAGATTTGTTAGCCACGTCGTCAAATACATTTTTTATTTAGGCATCATCGTGGAAGCGTAAATATTTTTCGAGAGAGATCCAATCTACTTTTTGTGTACAAGTGTGTCTTCTTCGAACTGTCAACCAGTTAACAAGGATTAAATTTTTTTCCAACTTTTCCCTTTCTTTTTCTTTCATCTATGTTTAAGAACTTGAAAGCTCAAAAAGTGTGGGTCTGCTGCTCTGGAAGAAAAAAGAAAAGGACGAAATGCAAACAAATATCTGACTTGTGTGCTCACTCTTTTGTTCGTTGACGTTACGTATTTTAAAAGAAAAGATACACGGAGAGAGAAAGAACTGAAGAAAATGAAAATGAAAGAATTTTTTATGGTTACTTTTTTCTCTTTCTTTGTTGTCTGTCTTGGTTCAAAGAGTAATCCTTCATTAATTATTTTAATTATTTTTCCACCTTCAAGAAAATCTTTTAATGCAATTTCTAAAGAGAAATTATTTTTCTGCTCCTGTAAGCCTAAAAATTCTCTTTCTTTTTTTCTCTTTTTTACGGGAACGGATTGATTTGTTTTTTACGACGGCGGGAGGAAGAAAGCTTGAGAATAGCAAACGTAGATATGGTCTCAAAATGGTAGATAGGTTAAGTGAAAAAGCGGGCTTTTATGAGGATAACGTGGAGTAGAAGCAAAGGTTAGGTGGTTGATTGTGACCAAATATAATTTATGTACGTACGTATGTATATTTTTCTTCTATATACTTGTTTTTCTATTGACAGGAGTGTCGTTGAGTAGTAAGCTGTGCTTAGAGGCGGCACAAAAACTAATCCTGCCATTGTGTCAACAGGATGAGACTTAGAATTGACATGGTTGAAAGGGGAAATTATGTGGTTTTCCCGCACGGAAAAAGTCAAAGTGGAAATATTTTGGAATGGCTAAACCCTTGTTGTGTGCTAGCTACAACTTATGGATATCAGTATAAAAGCAAAAGTGTTTATGTTCACTTAATTTTCTTGTTTTCTTTTAATCCCGGCACAGTCTATTTTGGATTGATTGAATCCCGACTTGGTACGATATGTGCCTATAGATTGCAGACAATGTGTCTTTAGTGGAGAAATGAGTTTTGGTTTTGAGGTCGTGCTGTATTTTACTCGGGAAAAGCAGGCGTATGTATAGGAAATTCAGTTAAATGGCCTTAGTCCAGGGGAAACATTCTAAGCGGACAAGGAAAGGGATTGGCAGGGAAATGGAATACATTGCTAGGGTTGATGCTACAGAATAAAAGGCGACTTTTACCAGCCCTTGGCTTGGTATAACAACCAAGGTCTTGAGTTATTATAAATAGAACATGGGATTAACTTAGTTATGTTTTGAGATTATAGCCCGCCTGGGATTTTTTTTTAAAAGGCAAAACACTCAAAATGGAATAGAACTGGTTGTAAGAGATGTTGTATACAATACGACGCTCGATATTATCCTGGTTTTACTACTGTACCAGAAAAAAAGATAATCTTGGTAGATCACAGAAATCATAGGTTTATTTATTCATTGAAGTAAAAGAGAAAGATGTAGGATGTTTATGACATCTTCACTCTTCTTGTTGCCTTGTGAAATCAGTAAAAGTAAAGTCAAAGGTCATTGTTACAATGGTCACAAATATTAAAAGGATAAATTTGTACCACTTGGATATGAGATTCCGGCCGGGCGGTCAAACAAGACATGACTAAATCCTGGTGAAGATAATAAATAACCCCGTTTACACTTTACACACAGTAACAAACCACTGGCTAATAAACAAACGTCTAGTGTACATAATCGACATGTCGATCACGAAACAATTTAGCTGCAACTCTCTCTACGAAGTAGAGAGAACGATTTTTACCATGCATCATAAAATCATCCAGTCATTCAATAATAAAAGTTGACTAAAATGTGTGTTGTACCAGCCATCTAAAATATAGATTTACCTCAAAATTGAGTAAATGTTACTACTGGTACCGAATTACGTGCAATTGACTGTAAAGGCAACTTACAGCGAAAAGGAATGAATATTATATAGATATTAACAAGAGCCGCAAGGTGGTTGAGAAAGTGTTACCGATTACAGTGACTGTGTGAATAAGCCGCTAATAAGTCCCATGCCTTCAAAATCAAGAATATCATGTCGTTCTTCCAAAATCAAATGCTGGATGCAAAAATGAATCAGATACAACAACTGGCACCGAACCTATCATGGGACACAGGGCAAGTGACCCCGTCGTGGGCCACTGACCCGTAAACCATTGGGTCACTAACCCGTGGGCTGCGGACCCGTAAACCATTGGGTCACTAACCCGTGGGCCGCGGACCCATCGAAAACCAAAAACCGACTCGGTCGTGGGCCACCTAGCCACCAAACAGGTCGTAGCCACCGACCCCGTCGTAAGCCACCCAACGATCGACACTATCGTGTGCCAATGGGCCATCTATCCACCAAGCCCGTCGTGGGCATTCTATCCATGAACCCCGTCGTAGGCCAAAGAGCCACCCATCCCGTCGAGGGTCATATGACCAATTACTAAGTAATTTCGAACCAGAAAAGATAATCATATTTTTCCTGCCTCCTAGTGTGTGCAATTTTATTTTGTTTATTTTTAAATTATTTTAATTTTTCCGCCACAGCGTTCGGACTTGGCTGGGTAAGCCAGAGTTGCCCGATCACCGGGGACTGGTTCAGGTGGGCGAAACGCTGGAGGCTGTTTTGGGGCGGGTCATGCGACGTGTGGTGGGGAAACGAGGGGCCTTGGATGATAGGGAAAGGGCTAGGGAAGACGTGGATGTCGAGAGGGGAAATACTTGGGACAGGGATATTTAGAAGAAAAGGGTACTAAAGGAGCGGAAATATGGTAAGTGTTGCTTGCGGTCAGGCTTTGGATTTTTTCAGTCTGCAATTTCCAGAACCTACAAAAGTCGTAATTATCTTTAAAAGATAATTACGACTATAATCCCCGAAGATAATCCTCGAGTGGTCACCCCGTTCAACCGATCTTACACTTCCAGATTTTTTCCTTTGGGGCGTTTTGAAAAATGCCGTCTATAAAAATCCTAGACCACGTGATACTCAGTTTTTTTCTTTAAAATGCAACTGTTTTAAGTGTTTCGTTGTTATTAAAATGTTATGTTATCCTTATCTTGCTAATTTTACATAGAAGTTGCTATGAAATGAAGAGTTGACTGGGGAGTGTGGTCTTTATTTGAGCCGTTATTTTAAAATTTTAAAATCTGTTAAATGCAGCTGTTTTAAATGTTTCGTTATTAAAATGTTAGCCTATCATTATCTTGATAATTTTATGCAGAAGTCACTATTAATTTAAAAGTAGAGTAAAGCCAGCAAAGGCATAAAAACAATTATGCTAAGTTTAGCCTGCATCAGTGCCCGAAATAGCGACAATTACCAAATGAATTAACGCACATTATATTGCGCTACCATGTTAGAAAATAAACAGTACTTTCCATTCCAGTCAATAAATCCTATTTTGCAAAACTTGTTGTGAAGAAAAAACTAGTTATTAAAAAGTCGTAAAATTACTAAGTCATCGTCGTCGTTTTAACATTCCTCGTTATCATCATCAAATATGTTTAAATCGTCAACGTAAAATACATCCTCTCATTGCTACTCAATCAATGGCGATTTCAAACTCAGACTCAGCCGCTTGTTCGGCGTCTTCAGCTTCTAGTTCTGGTTGTAAAGCCGAAATGGCACGATTGGGAACTTGTGGGTCGATTTGCGATTGGTTATCAACAGATACAGCATTATTCCGCTTTTTCGGCTTACTACCGGTTTGATGACCACTCCAGCTTAGAGTAATTGCTTCAGCCGGAAAATAATCTAAATTATCTGGGCCGTTAGCTGATATTCTGAGGAAATCTTCAACCATACTGGCTGTCAAGCTAGAACGACGCGGAGATTTAATATGTTTCAAGACACTGAACGAGCGTTCCACGCTTGCAGTCGATGGTGCTATAACTAGGAGAGACCGAACAAGACGTCTTATGTTCCCACCGAAACGAATGTTTACATTTCGTAATAGCTTTAGCCAAAACAGTCTTGGCGAAAGTTTGATTAATGATTCATATTCTGTGCTTTCAAGTTCAGTTAAACTAAACATTAAATTTTCCCATTCAGTCATTGTAGCTTGTTTTGGCAAGTTGAATCTGTTAGACAGCTTCTCAACATCGCTCAGCCCGTAATTTTTTGATTCCATTTCTTGTTTATTAAATTTGCTAGGGTGAAACGTGTCAAACGTTTTATAAAGGATATCTTCCGGAAAGTACTTTTTCACTTCATCAATTAACTGGTGTAATATCTGTAATCTTAATTGGTTAAAGTTTGTCAGACTCCCTGACTCACATGTGTGAGTTCTAGTTTGCGCTCCTGCAATATTTGCACGTTGGATGTCTAAATCTGGTTTATCTTTGTTGCAGTTCCATTTGCATCTAAGACTATTGTCCACTTTATTCCAAGCCAAACCATTTCTTCTATTCAGTTTATTGAGAACAGGTTGGTAAGAAGCTTGATGAACATCTTTAATACATTTAATATTTCAATTGCGTCAACAATGTCGAAAAAGTAATGGCCTTTTCCAATTATTACGCCACCACCTTTCTGCAATTCTAACGAAAATCTGTTCAGGGTGCGAATTATATCTGCCATTAAATAAAGCATACCGTGAAAATTAATGTTTGTAACGAGATTAGCTAGGCCACTGGACTCGCTTCGGGTGTTCCCTGCAAAACTGGTATCAGCAGCAATAGCAGGCAAGTCTTGCATAAGTAACGGCATATTGTTGATCATCCGCTTAATTACCAAGTCAGCATTCGTGACCCACCGTGCAGGAAAAATAAATGTTATGCTGCGAAGTGGTAGTTTTAAAACATTGGCAATTGTGGTTATATCAGTTAAGTTCTTGCTATGTTGGTTATTATTAAACGTGAAAATAGCTCAAACATTAGATTCAAATGCAAGTAGCTCCTTAAAGCTGTCAACGGCATGCCTAGTTGCAAGTTGAAGTCTATGGGCAGCACAGTGAACACGAAAAACTCGATTTTTATCTCCAAAAAGATCCAAACTCAGTATGACTCCAAACCCGTTTTCATTTCCGGAAAATGTGGCTGCACCGTCAGTTACCACTGCTACCAAAGTTAGTTCCATAAGTCTGGTACATTGTACTTTATCGAATCCTCGAGTAAAGCATCTTTTAAGGCTTTTTTGTAATCCTCCGCGGTAACATCTATGCCAAGCTTTAGAAGTCGATAAAAAAATATCCTCGGTGTTTCATATTCCAAGGTTTGGAACTCCACGGACAAAAAGTCGTTGCCCTGAGTGTCAACTCCTGTATCTAAAAATTGTCAAAACAATATACATCTGTTTTAAATGATCAACGAGTTCGAAAATCAGCCAAAGTGGAAGATAACTCCTTCGTTTGTTAGCTGTATCTAGCAGAAGTAACAAAGGGCGATCATGATTTGTAACGTAACATAGAAGCTGTCTATGAAATTCCGTGGATATGTGGGATGTCATTCTTGTGGCACTTTGTCGATTTGTGTGATGGTTAAATCGAAGTGAATGCATCTCTAATTTTTTCATTAATTTCATAAGAGTTGGATGGGAGTTGAACGGAATCTATAATTTTGCTTCCGTAAAAATTGATAAAAACATTTTCGCAGTAGCTTCCGGTTCGACTCCTAGATTTTCATAAGCACGTTTTTGTTGAACTAAAAACGCCTTTTCCAGAGTTTCCCATATTTTTACGCCTTTCATTTCGAGAACCTTTTTGTGAAGCTCGCTAGAAAGATGCATGCGAAATATCTCTGTTGTACTGAAAGATGTTCCCTCGTCTTGAGAAAGAAAATTAGATCTGGCGCTTGCAAGGTTTTTTTGTTTGTTACATAGACGACACCGAAATGTAGACAGAGAAGGATGTTTGTTGTTAAAAACGTACTCTAACCAATCGTGAAGGTTAAGGTCAGTTCTTCTCATACTTTCTAAAAATCCAATAGGTACTTTGTCAGCTTCGAAATTGATGCACTGTTTCGGTTTTGCTGACGTCTTGCTTCAATAAGCTTCTCCAGCTCCCGAATACTTGTCTATTTTTTCATTTTGTTCTTCTGAGTTCAGGTTACTTAATATGTAATTGTCGTGACTTTTGTAACTCATGATAGTGTTGATGCCGATGTCAATATATTTATCAACCGGTGAATCGGATATTTCTTCTTCAGATCTACTCTGGTAACCAATACCAGCCTCTAGCTAACATCCCCATTGTAGCTCCTCAGTTGCATCATTGGGCACGGTTCTTGCTGTGGAGGTGTTCATATAGTTCCGGAGCATACAGTTCCATGTAAAACGGCATACTACAGTCAAATGCATTCTCAGAATTTGGTGTTGGTGTCGTTATCTGAAAAGACTCTGGATAGAAAGCTTTTACTAAGTCTGCACCTGCTAACGGAGTATATTTTTTTAGCAGTCTGAATGGGTGCAGGAGTTGCAGGAGTCTCTAAAGGGCTGCCTATATTAGAAGGACGAGCAGTACCAAGAGTAGGCTGTGTTGGGTATATATGTGCCGTGGGAGTTGATGGTTGATCAACGTTACGCGAAGGCCCTGGTCCTGGAACGTTGGACGTCTTGTGGTAGTGGTAGTAGTAAAGGTGGTTGTTGTAGTTGTGGAAGACGATCCTAGTATGTTTTGTAGTCCAGACGCAAAACTTTTCAGGATCGTCGGTTGTCTTCGATTTGTTCCAGCATTCGTATTAGTTCCAGTTGTACTTGTTTTTCCCTTTCTCGCCCGTTTTTCGTTTCTTCTTAATTTCTTACATTAGTCCCAGTTCCAGTCACAGCATTTCCACCATGAGACGACCCGGTAGCACCACCTTGACCTTGAATACCTGTTGATGACGCTTGTCTGGATGTTGGAAAAGGACAAAATTCATTTGTTTGGTCTTGACTGACAGAAGATGGTTGTACGTTACGAGAGTACTCTTTTAAAATATATTTTTCCTTGTTTTTGTATTCCGGTACAATTCTGGAGAAATGACTGCAATAGTTTATTTGTATATTTTGATTATACACTACCATGTCAACAACATATTTTGAGACAATCCTTTCCAGATCTGGTGTTAAAACTGTTTCCTGAACTATTGTTCGTTTTATTGTAGTAGCGATTTTGCTAAAATCGCTCTGTGCATCTCGTTCTGAATGTCGCATGATGACAATAGCGTACGGCAGTTCTGAACCCGCAGAAGGAATGTCTTTTTTTGTCTTAAAAAATGACAAAGTCGTCTGCTTTGCATCTTTTACGGACACTGACCGGGAACTCCAAGGCATAGACTTTTCGCTTACTTCAGCACCTAAACTTTTAAACAATAAAACGGTCATGTTAAACCAGTTAAATCAGTACTGTGTATGTATGAAGCAGAAATGGTAAGCAACACAAAATGCATTAACATGGTAATAGGTAATATTTGGAAGACTCGTGCTATTGTGCTACTTAATTACACACTACACATGCATAAATGCCAAGCCGCTGCATGCAAAACACAGCATAAGAATATGTGACGTTAGATTTCCATTTATTACCTCCAACAGTGAAAAATCCATGATTGGATAATTTATATATTTGCAAAAATATGATGCCTAATATTAGACCTCCACCATTTTTCGTCAATAGGGCGGAAAAAAACGATTTTATGTCCAAATAATGACGCTTCTGACACTTTGGTATTTCGAGTTGAGCCCACGGCCAAAAAAATTTGATATTATTGATAACGATAATAATAGTAATAATAATTATACATGCCAAATTTAAGTATACGTAAACGTAAAACAATGAGCTAATAAGTAAAACAAAATAAATTAATTTATTGTATCTTGACTTAAATTCTAAAAATTCCTTTCTTCCTAATCCTTCAACCAGGTTGCCTTTTACTTCGTTGATCCTTAATTCACAATCCTTCAATGAACTAAGCGTTACAGTGGGAGTTGGCGTTGTTGCTGCTGCTGTTTTTACAGTTGTAACAAAGTAACAACAGGATAAGCCGTTGTGTAGAGAAACGTGAGAAAGGCAACATTTAATGCTATTTCCCCCCACATATTGTAGAAGTTAATAATCTGAAACAAGATGAAAAATCCAAATTGAACTTTAATCTACAACAACCTTTTTTAACGGAAAATTTGTAGAAATTGTAAGAAAAATTACCTAAAATACATAACCGTGGAGAAGGTTACTACTGGTCTTGATTTATAAAAATAAGAGGCCTTTTGTAAAAACGAAACTGACGACGATGACGTGGTTGTCTTGTCATTATCATTGCACAGTGCACATATGCACGTATGCACTCTAAAATGATGTTGGTCGGATAAATACGCAAACAATAAAAAAAGCTGCACATGAATGTGCATGCATTAAATTGCATTACACATCAAATTCAAAGTAACAAGCAACTACAAGTGTGTATTTGTTGGTACAGTTGGTTGGTGCTTTTGCGAGAAAAGTATAATACCTCAAAATTGGTACAGCCTTACTTAGCTAGATTAAGTACTGAATATTTTAGTTTAAGAGTACACACTCGCAGACTACACATACTCATTACATATCTGTATTAGTAGTATTAATGGATAATAATTATCCATAAAGCAGACGTTCTGTTTTGCACACCATCGTGCTGATGAAACTAGTTTTTTATCACGACACCATGTCGTGCAATGTACATTTCATTTGGACAATGCACTACGGTTGCATTAAAAAAGTGCAGAATCTGGCTCGCATCATGTTTCGTAATTCAGCATTGTAGCTATAATATTAATAAAAAGTTTCGTAAACTGTAAAGTAGTGATAACCCGGTAGTACTACAATAGAAACGTGTATTATTATATATCAACGTCAACGTCCAGAACTGCCAAAAATTATCGTC
This sequence comes from Callyntrura guangdongensis, assembly GCA_027744295.1. Classification (NCBI taxonomy): domain Eukaryota; kingdom Metazoa; phylum Arthropoda; class Collembola; order Entomobryomorpha; family Paronellidae; genus Callyntrura; species Callyntrura guangdongensis. The sequence continues at coordinate 3,817 of JAHZNB010001025.1, read as the reverse complement.
TTTTTAGGTTACTTGACTGACTGACTGACTGGCAAGGGTAAACGAGATGAGTGTAAAACTCAAACTTGTAACTTACGTAAGCGAACGTTAGGCTAGGTAAAAAGTAATGTCGTGGAGTCGTGGATACGGTACAATACTGTACGTTAAAAATGCATGTGATCTAGTGACCCCCATATTTCCGGTCAGAAGTGATATCTGGGGTTGAAATTCAATACCACGAGAGATGTTGACCTAAGGTACCCGTGTGCCAAATTTGGTTCGATTATGTCAAGTAGAAAAAAAGTTATAGTGTTTACAGACAGACAGACCGACAGACATTATTCAAATCTAAGAAACTTACTAGCTACGCTTACGTAAGTTAACAAACAAAAAGAGAGAGAAGTAACTAGTCACTGCTGTTTTCATTCTTTCTCACTATTATTGTAAGAGAGAATAGAAAAACATTACATAGTTTTCTATTCTCTATTACATAAATAAAAAGAACGAGTGTGTGTGCATTGGTCGGGTTGACTAAATGAAATCTCATTTATATGCCGATGTTGATTATGATGACTAGTTCATTTTCAGAGTGCAAAATGATAAGTATGCAAATAAAACAATTTTTCTTTTTGTATTCTCGTACTCGAGAGCAGCGAATCCTATTCAAAATTCAAAGAAGAGGAGAGGAGTATGCCTTATGCCCTTTAAAAAGTATAATTGCCCCGTTATTCTCTTGTTGCCTTGTACTCTGTACAAAAATATTTAACTAATTTAAAAAATATTTAATAATTTAAATTATTTAGGCAGTTGTAGACCATTCATTGTGGCAATTGAAAAATCTAAGAATCATCTGGACACATTAAAAGTAAATTGTTTTTTAGCTCTGTCATATTGTAAACACTATTTTATTCCAAATATTTTCAAAGATGTCAATATTGTGCCCAACCAGATAGAATATTGAAACAAATCACATTATTTGACATACTGTTTTATCTATTACAAAAAAGCTGTGTTTTTTCATTCATTACCAGAAGATATGGAAGTACGATGTGATTAAGTCTAGGAAGTCGGAATTGATTTATGACAATTCGAAAATCATAAAAAGGTTTACAAACCTAGTAAGTTCTAAAACATTCACGTTCCTAAAATGTTCAGTGAAGTGCATCGGAAATAAAGTGAGATATAATGACAATGTAGAAAATTACCCAATGTTTAAAAATACCATCCTGACACCATCTGTGTTTGACTTGGTATCGATTCTCATGTATGGATCAGAAAAACACAGCGATTTGCTACGTCTGGCAATTTTCAACAAAATGATTAACGACATTAAGTTGTTTTAAACTGTGTAAAGATAAAATATTCCATGCAAGAGGTATTAGTAAACGTTTTACATTTGAGAACGTAAAGCAAACCGATCACAATTCATTTTCTTCAATTTCTTCAATTCAAATCTTTCTACCGTTCTTTAACGTAAAATTATGTATCACATAACTTCGTATTAAAAGAAAGCAATCACAATCACTCTTCATTTTGAAAATTTTGGGTACCTATCAGCGTTGCACTTGTTGGAGTACGATCATTTAGCGTAATCACTTATGCCCAAAGAAGTTGTTTCCTTTGAAACCACTAAAGGAGTTTAAAAACTCGGCACTGTTTAGACTTCAATTTTGGATTAGGTCAACACATAACATCAACTCACACAAATAAGCCAAAGCAGTTGATACACTACTAGACAATGATTTTATTGGACTGCAATCGGTAAAAAACACGCTCGGAAAATTAAATAAAAATTAACTGGATTGATTTTACCACCAATACGGGGAAATGTATTGTTGCCGATATAGGTTCGGTTAAATCTATATTTGACGCCGTGTCTGTTGCGTTAATGGGAGACCACCAACTATCCTATTCGATAAGAAAATTACTAGCAAACTTTCTAAGCACGGAAAAGCATTCTTCAGTTTCGAAAGATTTAATCGACCAAGGTTTGTTAGAAGAAGATCAATATTTTTTGCAGTACCACATATTAGCAAATCAAAATGTGAATGAAAATATGGCGGCGTATTTGCTGTCATATTTTATACACCGAAAGCTTGTAATCTATGACGAATTATCGTCGGATGCACTGAGTCTTGTGCTTGTTGGCAAGTATAAAAAAATTGCGACCGATTTTTTTACTTCGTGCTGTTAATTATTACAAAGCCTTGTTGCCGACAGACTTTTCCAGTTTTTCTGCTTTTCGTAATTTGAGATGCGACACCTACGAAGACTCTGAAGCAGAGAATTCATGTGCTGACACAACAAAGGCGGGTTTGAATGCAAACGTACTCAAAGGCCATTCAATGACACCATGACAAACTGCTACAAATGGAACTAAACCCATTCCTCAAGATGGCTCTGATGGCGTTGAAAGCAAATTATATGACACATTAGGGAAACATACTTGCGAAGAAATAGATACTACATGTGAATTGTATACTACAAATACGACTGACACAAAAAATTATCCATGTTTACAAATAAGTGCACGTGCGTATACTGAAAATATGTGTTACAGAAGAAAATAAATCTCAATCTAACAAATTGAACATGTTTGTGAGGGTTCTGAAAATGGAGGTAGCTGAAATACCTTCCAGAGATAGTGACCATCTAAAAGCAAATATTACATGGGGAAGTTAGTTATATTCATACTGCAAACATGGATGTAGCACTATTTTTTATTCTAATAAATTGGATTTAGTATATAACAGAAGGATATGATTTCTCAAATTTCTCAGAAATTAAACAGGGCCTGACAAGCTGGAAAATTGGACAAATTTTTTACATGAGATGCTGGATTTGTTTTTTTAATCAATTGATTTAGCAATACAAACAATTTTACATGGGGTTTGGCATTTGTTATTTGATAGAGTGGATTTAGCAATACGAACAATTTTACATGTGGTTTAGCATTTGTTATTTGATAGAATGGATTTAGCATTACAAACAATTTTACATGAGGTTTAGCATTTCTTATTTTATATAGTGAATTTAGCATTACAAGCTTTTTTACATTAGGTTTAGCATTTATTTGTTGATAGAAAGGATTTAGCATTAAAAACAATTTTACATGGGGTTTAGCATTTGATGTTTGATGTAATAGATTTAGCATGTCATTTTTAACATGGATTTTATCATACAAGTCCGTTTTACATGGGGTTTAGCATTCAAAACGAACATTTGTCCCGCTTAGCAAAAAATCTGAAACAAATTATAGATTAGTATTATAACTATGACAATGATATGTGTATTCAAGAGGCAGTCGTGATTATCACCGTACCGTAGGTGGATTTAGCTGAACAACACAATCAAGGCCGGAACTTGTCCATAAATTCACCAGGGCATAAAATTTCGTGAAATTTCATATTCCACATAGTGTTCAGGATTTAAATGAGCTTCAGTATGTGAGCGAATCACATTATTAATATTATATAATGTAATATAAGAATCATATTCATATTTTGAGAAATTTAGGCATATTTTATGATTTTATAGAAAAAATCTTAGAGAAGGTGTAATTTTAAATGTTTTTTCATCTTACCATTCAGATTTGACAAATATCACCGCAAGTTGACTTCTTTAGTCTACAGCTTCAACATACTAGGTAGCCATAGACAAACATATTACATAGCAGACCTGTGCGGACACCGGACACCGACTTGAGTCATGGACACCAGACACCGGACACCGACTTGAGTCATGGACACCGGACACCGACTTGAGTCATGGACACCGGACACCGACTTGAGTCATGGACACCGGACACCGACTTGAGTCATGGACACCGGACACCGAC
>JAHZNB010001024.1:0-31188 GCA_027744295.1 Callyntrura guangdongensis | reverse complement strand
ATTGTTTCTACCTCATAGTTCTACCGCGCAGAATGTTTCCATCAGTTGATTTTCATAGTTATTTACTTAAGTTGATTTTATTGTAAACTCTTCATAATTTTATTTTTTTATGTAGCATACTTAATAATACCATATAATGCATAATATATAAATAATTAATTGTAATGACAATGATAATTTACGTATATGGTAGCCGTGGATTTATTCCAGGTTTATTGTACATCCAAAAATCAGTTTTGAAACAAGAATCAATGCTAATTTTTCTTCATATCTTGTATATGTGTGTTGTGTGGGAACGGATAATGCATTATTAAATGTAAGTTACATCCTTTATAAAAAAATGGTCGTGTCTGGTTCTTATGTCCGGCCGTCTCCGCCGCCTAATGTTGTTCGCTAACTTTCGATAACTTTTGGAGGGAAGGAATTCTCAAATTCTGTGGGAGGGGTGCGGTGTGCGGTCAAAGTTCAACACCCCAATGAACTCTAACTCAGTATCGACTTATGTACCTAGACTAGTATACCTACAAATTTTTTTTATTAGAAATGGATGGCACCAAAGGTCAAAAATTGTTTAGCTAATAATAACTCAAAAACGGTTAATCCATTTGGGATGAAGTTTTCGACTATCGGCTAATAATGACATATATACATATGGGCTATAAAACATGACATGTCTGTGACTCCCCCTTGGGGTAGAAACAAGAGACCCCTTTAATTTTTGTTGATTTTTAACGAATCAATCATGACTCAGATTCGGTACACACCTCGTTGATACTTGTATTATTAGTTTGAGCCGGGTTGGCTGACACTGGCCTCCAGTTGGGACTAAAGTTTAATTTATTATCCATCACCATTACCGGCATTACCAACCAGCAGAACCAACACCATAAAAAATAGAACTGACTGATCCTTTATAACATCATTCTAATGGTTTATTATGGGCATCTTATAAAATGACAAATCTAAAATAATACTAGCGCCATACCAACATTCATGCTACTTAATAAACTGTAAATCATTTATTGGATGATCAGTCAGTAGACTAAAAGCACTTAATGTAATGTAACAGGTTATGGTTTGTACAAATTGTACATAATACAATATTACAAAGTCAAGTGCAACAAGGAAAACTGCGAAAAATGACTTTCGATATCGCTATTGATTATGAATGAGTTACTTGTGCATAAATATATATTTTATACATGTCATGCATTTGATTAAATACAACAATTACAATTTTTTTGCAATCTATGCATGTAGCCATGAATGAAACAAGAAAATACTGATAATACCCAACCAACACAATTTAAAGCATTAAATTCATTGCGGAAAACAAAATGCAACAAGTATCGGTGTATCTAAAATAAAATTTGGAGACTTCTTGTTTTAACGCTGTTTGGAATGTGTAAATTACATTTCTCCATGTAAACTAACATACACCTGAGCCAGTGACAGTGACTAAAGTGAGCATTTTTCATTATCATTGTTTTCGAGCCAAGTCAAGAAAGTCCTCTTATTTTCGATAACGTACTTGCATTGTCTTTCTGGGGTTACCATAATGAATATTACTTAACCATATATGCGATCTTTAAAATGAATAAAATACATGGAATTGTTGAAAGTTAAAGGAGGATCATATTAACACAAGAAAATGATATATATAATAGGATATAATGATGATATATATATAATGTAGATAGGTCAGAATGCTAGCTTATTAAACCACCTATTAACTAAAGACTGTACTCCTAGTCCTATGCAAAAGTTGGCAAAAGCATTCCAACGTTACATATATACAAAACAAATTAGCACAGTTTACCATGCAAGTTTTGTTGTCATTCTGTCTAAAACATTTACCTGCAAAATGCAAATATTATGCTGCGAGCCAGAGTGCCAGTAATAAAGCCAAGGAAAGACGACAAATCTCTGCCCATAATTTTTCTTCGCGTTCCTAGTTTCGACTAGATTATTGTCACAACTTTAATAACATGGTTGTTTTTATAGTTTGCAATCTCTCCGATCTTGACACTGCATAAGCCCATTCAATGTCGAGGATGAACAGTTATAAATTTGTTTTCATTTCAATTCTTACAGGTGGGAAATGAAAGAAAATAATACTGAAATTTTAATTGGTATCATTACTTAAACTAATTACTAACCAGCATAGCCATCCTAATTATTCCCGAGTAAATGAATCTCTCCAACCGGCTGGACGGACATGCTGCCAACCTTATGTCAGCGGCAAGCAAGTCATCGTTGAGACAGTAAGTCATAAACGCAGGTTTTTTATGATCACATACATATATTTTCTTTATCATCCTCGCTTGTGTTTAATTGCTCGTGTCAATTTCAATACCAAAAATCATACGTTCAATTCACTGTGAATGATTCACATAATACATATATTAGTAATATGATATTTACACAAATGAACAAACTAGTCTGTTGACAAGCTTCACATTTGCATATTGAATATGTACTTTTGCTTGCGTTATTGATGCAAACATATTTTATATCAAGCGCTTTGTGTAAGTTGCTGTTACAATTACAAACTGCAACATACATGTCCCGCCGACTCCGTATTTACTGGCACGTAAATTTTTGACGAATTCGAGATGAATTTTCCTCTTAAAAATCAGACAGTAGTAGACAAGTGTAACTTGTAACTAGTGGTAGGAAATACATGAAACGTTTTCGTAAAATGGATTTCGTTTCGGTTGGGTATTGACATATCAGCATTGCACATTGCACTGCACTTCACTCATCTTCGCGCATCTCAGTCTCAGTGCGCAGTATGCATAAAGTTCATACGATACAAACAACCTAACGACGAATCATTGTCAGATTTTTACCTTTCTTTGTGATGTTCACAATTCACGATGCTAGTTAAAATCATCAAGGAAAAGTTTGCAGTAAAAGAAACGCATAGATACCGGTGCGGTGTAGATAGGGGGGGGGGCAATGGGACGTGCTCTGCCCACCCAATGGAATTCGAGATGAATTTTCCTCTTAAAAATCAGACAGTAGTAGACAAGTGTAACTTGTAACTAGTGGTAGGAAATACATGAAACGTTTTCCTAAAATGGATTTCGTTTCGGTTTGGTATCGACGTCAGCATTGCACATTGCACTGCACTTCACTCATCTTCGCGCATCTCAGTCTCAGTCTCACATGTCAGTGCAGTATGCATAAAGTTCATACGATGCAAACAACCTAACGACGAATCATTGTCAGATTTTTACCTTTCTTTGTGATGTTCACAATGAAAGGTAACCCCACCCAATAATGGCCAGCGCAAGAAGAAAATAACATGTTTTTCTAATTTTGGCTAAAACTTCGACCGCGCTTTCTACTTATTTTATTAATTTTTAAAACTAAATTGCTGATTTCTGTGGTTATTTATGGGAATGGGAAACATATGAGCACTGCGCTGAAAAACCCAAATTTTGACAATTTAACCTCACGAAATGGTCATTCTACGTTATTTTGACCTCTCTGGTTTTCAGCAAATTGGTCACTCAAAATGGAGATTTTAAATAATTACCCCATAATTTTTTTCGCGCGATAATTTTTAGGTAGTCCCTCTCCCACATTTTTGAGCTGGTTACTGCGCTTGGGTAACACTATTCTGAATTTCTGCTACTAACTATACCTGCCAATAGTGCCAATAATTGTCTTCCATGAATACCTACGCAAACGATGACAAGGACATTAATACTCTAACTGAGTCTTGCTATTGGCTAGACTATGGTTGCCATGCATCCTCCTCAGACCTCACAAAACGTCGCCAGCAACTCCACTTGCCTATATATAATCACTTCACGTTGTCCAGACGATAACTCGAGGTCGGTTTTGAATTCTGAAATTGTTTGTCAATCAGTTCCTCATATTTTAAGCTACATCGGTTGTGATTTTGGAGTAGGTTAGTTTACTCTCTGAGAGTTTACTATAGTATTACCCAAAGTGCCCAATTTTTTCGATACCAATATTTGGAAGGTCTATGTGGAATAGTATACGGAACACAAAGAATGTTGTAGTCTGCTGGATGTTGTCGTATGATCGCAGTTTTTAAATGTTANTCTGAGAGTTTACTATAGTATTACCCAAAGTGCCCAATTTTTTCGATACCAATATTTGGAAGGTCTATGTGGAATAGTATACGGAACACAAAGAATGTTGTAGTCTGCTGGATGTTGTCGTATGATCGCAGTTTTTAAATGTTAATGCTGGAGTTCAAAAAAACCAAACAGGAAAACTGTTATTACAAATATGTGGACATGAGTACGCGAGCAGCAAAATGTGTGGAGTTCTATCTTATGATGAGATTTAATGAAAAAATGAAAGTCCATGCAGCCATGCTTTTTCAGTACCAAATACGAATTTATATTTTTTACGCTGGAAGAATGTACTGAACAGGGTTGAGTTGGAGCTTCATTCTGTACATGGAAGATAATACCATAAATTTTAACTTGCACACGGGAAAATTTTGCATTCTTGAAATAAAATGAGCGTAGATGTTGCTAGGCACAATCAATCTGTTACGAAAACTACTAAAATGTAAAAAGAAAGGATGAACGTTTGTCATTCGTTGTGACATGTATTACACAACTATATGAACTAATAATAAGTACATGAATACAATTTTTGTAACAATTGCAGTTCATGTACTAGGGGCCATGCATAAAGAAGCTAATGCTAAAAATGGCCATTTTGGGCACCCCCACCCCCATGTCACACTTTTTTAACATGGGGTAAATGGACACGTTAACATTGTTGTCACGGTTCCCTGTGTACCCCCCACCCCCTTAGTGCGTTAGGTTCTTTATGCATGACCCCTTACACGTGGAAGGTTTTGCTAGGCAACCTAGGCGAACCTTACAAATCGTAACGTTGAAGTTTACAATTACAATGTTGTGCTCCGGGCACTAACAACTTATGTCATTTCATGTTTTTTGACATTAGCTATAGTTTTGAAGAAGAAAAACCAATTTTTCCGACGAACCATAAGTCATGTTTTTGGCTAAGGTAAATAAATGCAGCAATTCATTTTACCTTAATTCCTGTCACCTTCACCACAGTATTGATGTCATGATTTTATACCCGGTCCACATTCTATACGAAATGTGACTATGCGACTAATGCGACGGTATAGTTAAAATTATAGAATCAATTCATCACAATAGCAATTTAGCATGTCATTGTGAAATTTATAGACTATAGATAAACCTCTCGCACGCACGGGTTTGCAGCGACAGTCGCAGTCGTAAAAGTCGTAACTTAATCGGTATAACGAAAGTTGTGTAGACTCGTATAACATACAACTACAACATAAACATACAACATACAAAGCACACAAGTAAATACCAACACAAAGACAATCCTAAAAACTACTCGTTCTATGAATCATCTGCTGACCTTGCTAAGCTCGTCGTGAGACGGGAAGAAAGATTCTTGTACATATATTGTACATAGGGTTGGCCGAAAAATAAAAGTCACAATGACATTTATCATGACATTTATGATTTATGTCATGGCTAGAAAATAGCGTCAATTTTGACTGATATTCTCGTAAATGTCTGACATTTATGACCTAAATCTTGTTTAATCTTATGTTAACCGTCTGGAAACATTGAAAATCAAAATTATTAAGTGAAGAACGGCAAATAAAGTTGCAGTCTCGGGGCATTTTACATTGAGGGTGTAATCAAAGAAATTAAATTAACTTTGCGACATTCAACTTAAAATTATAGCACGGCGTTTTAAACATCTTCAGTGTTTAAATAGACTATCAAATTGTTACATTTACTACAAGATGGATTTGGTAAGCATATACACATGTTTTAGCGCATTAAATATTATTGTAGTTTACATTTACTGCAATCATTAGCATACAACTTGTTAACATATACTTTTTTAAATCCGTTTTTCGTTCTAAAAACCAAAAAACAGTTGAAGTGGTCAAAATATAGCATAATTTTTACAATTTTTTTAAAAGAAACATTCTATATTTGCATAAATAGGGACATATATTCGATTTTTCCGTCACGACGTAATGACATTGACATGCATTATATAACATTAATTGATGTCTAAATAGTGTCATTTTGACTTTCATGACTTTTATTTTGACGGACATTTATGACACAAATGACAGGTCACACGTTACATGTTTTGCTGACTGAAACCTCAATCCTCAACATACAAACATCAATATCAATATGGACTTGGAGAATCTAGAAAGAAATTTTATTGCACTTGCAGCAGAAGAATAGGCAAATTAATAATGTCATTCAAAATTGTTAGTATTTGTAAAGATAATATAACGAATTACAGTACGGAAGGCAATAATTTTGTACACTCATGCGAATTTTGAAGGCACATATCGCAGATTATCCAGCCGGAGCCGACTAAACTTTCGGATACAAAACAACATCGTCGTAAATTCTGCAATCAACAGCTCTCTGTTTGATAAGCTATAGTTCTACTAGGAAAGAAACACCGTGGGTATTTAAATTTGGGGTATAACTATCGCATAAATTAGTTTAACTACGCTTGCAGATCATGGGGAACGTTGTCGATTTTTCCCGTCCATCGTTTGGAGGCCCCCCTCAAATTCCACCAGATAACTCATGGACTGGAATAACGTGGAATGACTTTACTAGGACCAGAATTCAACAAAATCACATTTCTCTCGATAATGGCTACAGCCTATCTGGTTATGTACTACCCGAGCCTGTCCTCGAGAACATTCTGTGTAGACTTTCGCCAAAAGAGATTTTGAGTTGCAATTTTGTAAGTTCACTACTGTAATGGTAAATGGTGAAAATGTATAAATTCAAGTTTTCGATACATTTTGGCATTTTAACATGCATGCATAATACGGAAACAGGTGTGCCGAACTTGGAAGGATTTAATTGCAAGAAAATCCTTCTGGAGGAAATGTTATCAGTGCAATGGACTGAATTGGGATAACGTTCCGTCACATATTAGAGAAAAACCAGAAGGTTGGGTGGTTCTGTACTCCCAGTTTTGCCACTCTACACTTACTAAGAACTACATAACCAACCCCTCTGGACATCGTAAGTTTTTAAAATGGCATTTGTACCCTTTTTTTAGAAGTACTTGGCAATGTGAGGCTAAAAACTCGGAAATTTTAAGGTCAATTTGAGGGGTGGACCATTTATAAAAATGGGGGCGATCGGTGGAGAGTTGAAGAAGAACCAGTTGGATGTGACCCAGTTCCAAACGATCTATTTTTCGGGCTTCACGATAGGTCGTGCTTCGTTAGTTCGTTCCAGTGGAATTCTAAGTATTCTACCGTAGATTTATGGCAAGAAGGACTGAACCCAACAGTGATGCGGATAAGCTTACCTTTGCAGATTAAATGCTCCCAAATGTGAGTATCACCAATAAGTACACTTATGTACATACATACGTTGTAAGAGTAGTTTTACAAATTTTGTTATGCCAATAGGTACGCACCACGATTTGATTGTGGAGGTGTGTTTCGTTGGGAACTGAGGCTTCTTGATTCACAAGAGAAAATCATTCGAGATCATAAAATTGTCATTGAACGCCCTCCAAGCACTAACTGGGAAACGGCAGAATACTCATTTAAATTTAAACAGAGTCATGCAGACTTCATGAATCAAATTAGGTACCTGGTATTTATACACGAAGGGTAAGTTGCAAAAGCAGCTTTTTATCTTGTTCATTTCATGTTTCATTTTCCGTTATAACCAACATATTCATGTAAATTATTGTGCTGATTCAATCCAGTCGCGATAGTCAGTTCTGGAAAGGACATTATGGAATGAAATTTGCCCGAGCTTGTGTAACCATTCATAGCTTGGAGAGTGATCCAGAAGACGAGTCGGAGTTGGAAGCCGACGAAACAGCTCTGGAAGACTCTGGAAGCGACTATGGCCATGACCATGATTAAATAAAGCAAACCCCTTCATTATATTAGGAGAACTCAGGTGCAGATAGCATTGCTTCCATAAATATGCGGATTACTGTTTTTGTATAGTATTGGCAATTGATATCATGTAAGTTATACTGTCTGCCTTGGATGTAATAATATATTGAGTCAAAGAACTGTGATTGCGTCGATTCGATTAGCCCGATATGCAAACTTAGTAATAAGCCCGAATATATCGCTCTATCTGTTCACATGCAAACCTGTTAAAATGAATTTTCTACCATACTTCCAACTTAGCACAGTTTTTTTAGTATTTTTGTGTCAATCACGTATAGTGAGATTTTTTAATCACATTGAAACTTTTACTGTTCCAGTTATCGTGTATCATTGGTTATTAGTTATAAACATTGGTCACTTTACTGAACAGAAATATAAGCAACTATATCTACATAGTTTATAGCAATGATTTCAATTTTATAAGAAAAAACGTCGCGCACTGGAATTAATTGGCTTGGATAGTTGATGGTTGGATACTGACTAATCAAGTATTAATAGTATTATGGTACGTGATATGTTCATGTATGTATTTACTTACTTAATCATGAAATTGATGTTGTAGTATTTGGTCTACATAAATAATGAAAATCCATTGCCTATATTCCTTTTTTGTTGAATCTTTCGTATGGTTTATTTTATGATCAATAGTATAGGTAGTTCAAAATTTTCTTCGAAAGTTTTTATGCTGCAATGTAGTATATAGTAATAGAAGAATGATGAGTCCAATAAACAAACAAACCAGAAACAGCACATTATGTTCATTTTGGACATTAACCGCTTTATTTGACAATCACGAGCTCACTTTTATTTTCACGTAAAATACGTAACTTTAGTGGTAATTTTGTTATTATAAGTACCAATACCTGTACATTTTCTTGCAAGAACCATAATGTATAATATGTATTTTTATTGTATAGGTGTCTTACGAATTACATAGGGAGATAAGGTTATCATCAATATCAATCATCATTTTATATAGTGTTTTATTTTCTGTATTTTCTCCCCTTGACAAAGATTTAGGTTAGACGTGATTTGGTTGTAAGATAGATAGACAAACAGAGATATTTTCCTTTAGATCATTTGGGATGGTTAAAATATTTCATTTTTCATAAAGCGAGTACATGTTACATTTCTCCCAGTTGCTTCGATTGTGTCCAATCCTGTTCATATTTGAGAATCTAATAGTAATTTAAAGAAAAGCATATATAAATCTAACAATAATGGAACCCATTTTTATGGTACTATAATAAAGTACCTTCGAACATCCATCATTCGTGACTATTTGTCACCAATAAATATTTTCGCAAAAACTAACGACCGATTTCGATGATTGTATGATTAGCTACAGGAATCCGGAGTCAAACTTAACACAAGTTAGTAAAATGTAACGGGGTAATAAAAACTTTCGATTGTAAGGATGTGATTTGATTTATCCACGTGCAGGATAATTACGAAAAACTGGTTACAAAATTAGTCACGTTGTAAAAATTGAAACAATGAAATTAACTCCATATCAGTAGTAGATGATGCTCGCTATACCAGACTTGATTTTTTTCATATAGTTTACGCATAGGTATCCTCATCTCTATTTGCAACGTTCATCCGAATCAACCCATTACAATAAATGACCAAGCTTTTTTTTGTTTCTCTCGTTCTTTTACTACATAGTTTGCTCATTATTTTTTATATATAAATACCTATATACGAAAACTTTTACTACATTATTAACCACCTCATAAAATTCATAACAATAATAATAAGATCAACTATAGTATTTCATTTTCGATAACTTTTTCTCTACACCCTCCTGCTAGTACCGTATTTTTGCCCTGAGTAGTAATATTTTACGTATGTACTAGAAACTATCTTAATTAAATATCTCTATAAAACCCCATGTGGATGACATCCCGGTAGTTATGTTCATAGGTTTCATGTGATTTATCATTACTATAACATGATGACACTATACAGCTACAACAGAATCCAGTGAATTGGCTTTTTAAACTGTTCCTTTACATTATCCTTCTTCAAATGCATAGCATTGTGTTTCCGTGTATAAAAGTACATAATGTCAAATTGTACATGACAAAATCTACAAAAATTCTAAAAAATATTTATAATTACAAAGTTACAATTATTCGTACAAAGAGGCAACTAAATACCATATTATCTTCTTCAATAATTTTCCTTTTACAAATGGATATGAAATGCATTTTCATCACACAATTTTAAGTACATATTATAATTACATTTTAAATTTAATTTTTGATATCTATTAACTAATAGTCCATATCCTTGTACGAAGACCTCACAGTACTGAAAACATAATACAAACGTGACGCGGTTATTATATTCATAAGTTGATTGATGATTGTACATAACATTTTTAAGTTTACGTTGAAAAGAAGTTGTTTTTGTAATACACATGCCACATTAGCAAAGATTAAACTTGTCGAAAAGTTGACGCCGCGAGTAAGACCTTACAGAATGTGTCAAATTTTAAAAACGCTTGTCGGATTTCTTGCCTTTTGGCCATATTACCGGTACAAGGGAAACGTTCCTGCTTCAGTTCATAGTTAAACAGGACAAAGTTTCCACGAAAAAAAAATTGTTTCAGTTATATATTGAGATAGAAAAAATAAAAGACAGCCATGATTCAAGCAAGACCAGGTTTACTTCAGCATCAGAATGAGCATAGTCATTTTATTCCTCTTGGCCAGACCAAATTACAGCCGCGAGTTACAGAAGACTATAATTTGTTCATTAATTGTAAAATTCATTACCATGAAGAATATATACGTACGCAAGCTTCCTTTTAAAATTGCCCTTAAAAATCGTTAACCTGACTCGGATAAAAAACTGTGACACAAATAAAACAAGAATAGTGTATTTTTTCATTGGTATCTTTACATTTATATGTCTTATTGATTTACAAATTTTCATGTCAAAAACTCACTAACTTAGACCAGGTTCTAGATATTACTTTTTTTACAACGAATTAGCTTAAATTAACAATTAGTGATAACAAAGTATCATCATGATATGTTTTATTAACGAATGCAATTTTCCTTTTCACAGATCTGCAAAACCATGTGCTTTCACTACTAAAATCCGAGCCGGATCATTATGTAAATTTTTAGAATGACATCACGAAGGAACGTATTATATAATAAATAACTTTTACAACCAACCAGTCGCCAATTTATTATTCGAAAATCTATATATTATGTTATTAAAATACAGCAGCCAATTTACCATTAATATTGTTTTCCTGTTTACTATTATGTAAGTTCTTAATCGTTCTCAAAAATTGTCTACATGAATGCAAATTTACACGCAATATAGATACTTTTTGAGACTCTCCATAATGGTTATCCAGAGATGATAAACTAAAAGTATAGTATGGTGATTGAATCGAATAAATAATATGTGAGGACATTCCAGAAGAAACCGTCCATTCATACCTGATTTGGCCTACTCAATTTTGGCATCTATATTTTAATTTACTTCAAGAGTGCAAAACTGGCCCAGAAGAAAATATGTAGCAAGTAATATCAAATGCAAAAACAAAAACATAATTTGACACTGACACTAATTAGTGCAATACATAAAAAAAAATATTTACGTTCCTGACATATGTAACAAGCAAGGTACATAGTGCCTTTACTGTTTCTGTCACTTTTTACATTTTTACCGCGCTCGCCCCAATCACTTTAAGTAAATGTCCCTTTTTATTACATTATCATATCGCATGTCTTCTTATGAGTTTTTTTTTATTCAAAAAGGGTCTGTCGTCAAATTTTATTGCTTTAATTGTTTGCATAGAAGGTGTGATGTACCCTTCCTCAACAGCACCTTTTTCAGTATTTTCGTTACAAAACGGTTATCCATTGCTACTTTGCTACATACAAATGAACAACATACTTCACGTGATTATTAGGCCTTTTGTGAATGAATGTTTAAATAAGTATCTTGTTTTGCTATAATCAACCACAAACGTGTGTGCATGTGCATAAAAATTGACTTATATATTCATGCTTAGTATCTTAACTAATTATAGCGTGTGGAAGGATACTGCTATTTCAATAAGTAACTCACAATCAGTGTTTCAATTGTTTCCTTACAGAAAGAATGCAACAACTACAACTAGTATCAGGCGCCATACGACTACCTATATAACGACTATACTGCTCGATGCTCTAGTTCTTCGCAACTTGCATCCGACTAATTTAAGATACCAGCAATAAAATCTTTTTGGGATTTTGAACTATGATCAGTATTGGAAAATGCTTATTACAAATAAAAAATCTTAGTCGCAGATTTATTATTTTACGTTACATGTTAAAAAGACACGTTTTATGCCTATATGTCTGAGCCATTGTCTCTGTTACGAATAAATATGTACTAAAGTAACAGTTTATATGGCAAATGGTAAGTCGTGTTGCAAGATTGAAATACTCGATGTAAGTTGTTTTTGTAACTTTGTCAGTAGTAACAACGAAATATGAAAATTGCGATGTGCTCTCTATAATAAATTGTGTTTTTTCTGTTGCAAAAAAGTGTATAAAAATTGAAGCCACATTCGATTAGTCCTTCAAAATACCGTAGCATTTTGGCCTGTATTTATATATTTCAAGTGTTGATTTTTATAGACGGTCATATTATCATCCCCTGTAAACCTATACAATTACATTTATGGATAATCTATATCAGCATTTTCAGATCAGCAATCAAACACGAGAGTTAAACAGGTTTCCTGACAATTTAAATGGCGTGCTGTAAAACGCTCATTATTTGCATTATGCCCGGCCAACAGTAGTAGTTATAAGTTATGGTTCTACCTGTTTTTTTTTTACATTTTATCTTCGTTAATTAATATACATTTGATCAAACAAGTACTGTATTAACGTTACCTGTACAAGCGTATGGAATGCACCTGACCATATAAATATATTACATTAATTTTCTGTCATACTTTTTAAACTTCCTACTACATTTTAGTGATGTTTAATACTGCTGATATAATATATCCGTTTTGTGTTAAAACGTAATCTTATGCTACATGATGATCCATAGATAACCCATTTTTCTAACTTGACATTTTAAACTATTGACTGGACATTATAACTTATATATTTCTGGATAACTAATTAATTCCTAATTATACACTATGTTTGTATGTACACTATCGATACAGATGACACCACAAATATTCAGCTTACCATTTTAATTCTTATGATAATTTTGAATGATTTTCTTTCTCTGTAGAAAGTAACTTTTTTACACCTAATTATATATGTATATTATTTGCAAGAATATGTATGTATAAGACCCGCAGATGAAAAGAGACAAAGGTTATGTTGTACAATCTCGTAAAGTTCAAAGTTTTTGGCAGTGGTTATAAGAAACCCTCCCGACCATAAACTTTCCACAACGATAATTTATTGAAAGTAACAATGAATGAGACAATATAATTGCTCAAGTTCGTTGAAACGTGGAAATACATAATTATGACCTCTTTCAATAGATTTTTTGGCAGGCTGCTCTGTCTGTGACAATACGGTATATATACCAGTGAGGGACTGTTAAATATTTTTTTTTATCTTTGGGACATTACAAATATAGTTTTATTTAAACATGATTAACTAGTGTGCCTTCACACCACTACCTAGTAGGTATCATCCTTCGATTCTGTATACACACTTCTCATTAAAGTGGTTATTTAAACACAGTATTAAAATGTATTGAATAGTAATACTATGCCGTTTTTGTATTAATGTAGATCTACAGAATGAATATTTTGCAAGGCTATCAATTAACTGTTAGTAACAGTCTGTTACCAGTTGCTGGAAAACAAGAGGTGCATGTGTGCTTTTTATGATTAAAGCAGGCTCAGATTTATTTACCGCAGTATGTACTATGTACCTTATCAATTCTATTTTTCAGTTTACGTTATTATACTCATGAATGACTCTTTTCCTGAGCAGTCATATCTTTTACGTTGAATAATTACAGTAGCACGTTATTGCAGTCGGGTTGAACAAACTAGTTGTGGTACTACAGCATTTTTTGTTTAAACCTTTTACATATACATGAACAGTAAATGTATTCCTTCACCAATAATATAACAATAATTGAAGTATAATTTTATAAAATGCAGGTTTACAATTATTACTACATTTCGATTATTTTTTTGATTGCATAGGTAATTTGGTTAGAGTTATCTAAGTATTCGTAGTAAGCCCACCACAACTTCAGAAACTTTTTTATACATTTTTCTACATAACAGTCAACAGTATGTACGTATGGGTAATTTGGATTTTTTCATGTGTATATCTTTAGGTCAACAGCAACTCCATGTAGACTTTTGTTTCATTTGGAAAATATTATCAATTCCACTTTCATATTTTACGAATATATCACTTCGTCTGTCGTATTCATACAACAGTCCAACACACTGCGGAGAGCATTTGAAATATTTTCGTACAAGTAGTAACAATAACAGATCACTCTATATGTATACTTTTCTTCACAAATTTTTTTTACCGACCACCGATAGCTTCTTTCTCTCAATAAACTTGCAAGCTAACTATCATCAATTAACATTGGTAATACGTACGTGGTAGAGATAGCTTGGATACAACAGTATTTGTAACAGCCCCGAAAGTTTCACTGAGAAGGTGCTTACTTTTGATTCGTGTTACGTATTGAACGAGCTAGTTTTCTAACATTGTGTTTGAAATTAATAATGATTATCCGACTTTGTTCTCAGAGGTGTAGAAAAAGTATCATTATTATTAATTATTAGTAGATAATAGCGGTTTTATCTGCAAGTAGAAAGTTAAGAAAAATACAAAATTCCGAGTGAGGTTGAAGGTTAGATCTAAAGACGTACAACAACAGTGATGAAAGTTAAATGCGTGTGCACGATTTACATTACTTGTAAAATAACCATTTTTGAGTACGGTAGGGGAAAGTAAATAAAATAGTTTGCTTTTACCTATTATTTACCAACTTCACCTTGTACCAATTTTTTGTAGTGTTTTTCTACATACTTCCGGTTGCAATGCTGCAATTATATATTCACACTATGTTAACTTCCACTCTAACCATTCATTGCCCACTCGCATCTTCTGTTGTTCATCATAATCACATGATATATTAATATAATTGCTCATTCTTGTTTCATAGTGGTTGATTTATTAGTAGGTAGAGAAAAAGCTAGAAAGATTGCAATAAAGAAGAGATACATCAGCCTATCAGTGTGTCAGTTTGAAAGAATACATTTTGTGTTTTTGTTTTTCACCTTAGCCATGGCGGTTGGGATTTTTATTCTAGTAAAAGATGGTATTTTAATTTTTGTTGAAGAATGAAACTTTCATAGCTTTGTTTTCCAAGGTATGGGGTAGTTGGTAGTAAGTATGTACGTATTAGTAGTATAAAATCGCAGCAATACTGATTACATTTTAGGTTGGAATGTTGAATTAAAATTACATCCCTACGTCGTCATCATAGTTCCTTTTTACCATTGAGTTACCCAAAATACTTTGGAATCTTGATACAATTTATATTCTTTAGGACATTTCAATATTGAATAAACTACATTATAATTTAGTCAAGTTATGTTGGTATATGTATGTACGCTAATAATAACGCTAATTACATTTCACATTTCCTCAACTTGTATTAAAAATAATACAAAAATGCAGTCATTTTAATAATGCTAAGTTTTTTTTATACATATACGCAATTGCCCCCACAAAAACAACTTTTGATTGGAAGATTTTTCGCATGTGTTTTTAATATTTTGAACCCTAATAATGGAATGTATATACTAATTAGCCCTTGAAGTATCGGGTGCTATTAATAGCGAAATGGTTGTACTCTTGTAAAGGTAGAAATGAATCCCTTCACTCGCTTCGACCATCTACGTCAAAAAGTCTTCCTCGCCATTTTCCTCCTTAATTGTATAGCAGTCCACTTCAAATGCTTCTCGACCTGGACAGCAGAAAAAATAGTACTTAGCCTGACAGCAATCTCTTAATCTCTTTGACAATCTCATACCGGTACAATCATTCAAGCGTAATGCTTGAAGTAACGTGTTAACTTGTGAAATTAATTTGGGCGAATTTCATACCATCTAAAGAAGGAGTTCTGACTGGCGCTGCTCTTCCAAGCCGTGGTGGTACCGGAGGCGGCATACTTGGAGGTTTCTCGACCTGGACAGCAGAAAAAAATAGTACTTAGCCTGACAGCAATCTCTTAATCTCTTTGACAATCTCATACAGGTACAATCATTCAAGGGTAATGCTTGAAGTAACGTGTTAACTTGTGAAATTAATTTGGGCGAATTTCATACCATCTAAAGAAGGAGTTCTGACTGGCGTTGCTCTTCCAAGCCGTGGTGGTACCGGAGGCGGCATACTTGGAGGCGACGAAGACGGTGAAGCCTTCACCGTGAAGGTTGTGACGGCCTTCTTTCTAGTCTTGGAGGTACTGGTGGTGGTGTACCCAACGGCGTTGTGGTTCCTGGAGTGCTTCCTTTACTTCCTCCTGCATTTTGTCCACCCTGGCCAATTTGACTTTGTGTAGTAGTCGGTGTTGTACTTGAGCTCGAACTGGATCCTCCATTTCCAGTAACACCGTTACTCTTTGGTCTGCTACCATCTTCAGAATGTGTTGGTGATCCATATTCCTCATCTGAGGAGGACAGTCGTTGTCTGATGCTACTACTTGGTTTTGGTGGTGGTGCAGGTGGAACTGACGACGATTTTATTGGTTTTCCATTTGCTGTAGTTAGTTGCATTTCATCAACTGGTACTAAATCTGAATAAGGTAGCGGTGGCATTTGGCTGCCCAACACATGCTCGTGATGAGACTGATCATCATAAAACTGCTGTTGAGATAAAGGATGCATTTCTTCACTACCGTGTACTCCATTTGTAGGTTTACTAATTGTCAACGGTACACTACCACCATTTCCTAAATTATCACTTGAAGATTTAACTGAACAAAAACCAAATAATGAAGCATGTGTATTTCCTTCTGTATCTTCTTCCTCTTCTTCTGCTTCTTGTTCCTCCTCCTCTTGTGATTGTTTTAAATTTTTCTGTTGTTGTTGTTTATCTGTCATCGTAGAATACTGTTGAGACTGTGAAAAGTTATTTGTTCCAGACTGCTGTTGATTTTTTAAAGATTCGGTTGATGGAGGCTGCATGGACATCATGTCTGGATGTGCAAAACTCTGTGGCAGTGGTGGAAGTTTCCGCTTGCTGCTTATCGAATTGTTACTACTACTACTAGTTGTGGTACTCATATCCTCCAGGGAATCCGCTCGTTCAGTTCTTTCTGCTCTACCCGGTGCCGTAATTGGATGACTTAACTTTCTTGTTGGAAAGGGTGATGGCGGCACAGCCCCTCCTATTTGTTGTAGCATGGGTTGCGGAGGGGGTTGAGGGGGTTGTTGTTGTAATAACAATGGTTGTTGTTGTTGTTGTTCCGGTTGTTGTAAAATGTATTGTTGCTGCATGGGCTGTCCATTGATAATTTGATTGATTTCCTTATTAGCGATTCCGTTTGACACGATATTTTGAACAGACTCACTCCCATTTTCCGGTATTTCAAATACATTTACGCGATTTCGAACGTTTACATTGGCAAACACATCTTCAGAACTTTGCGAGCTTGGAACATCTCCACTGCCAACAGAGTCGATACTTCTGGCGATTGACGCAGATGGGGGCATAGAAGGTGTAGGGGATGTTACTGAAGTAGTAGAAAATTCCGAAGTAAGCGAGTAATTAGACGAAGTAGTAGTCGGGATAATGGACTTTGACGCGGGTCCTACAGGGGTGAGTGAATTTGGCGTTGTCACAGATGTCAGAGAGCTGGATGTTGTAGATGGGGTTAGTGTCAGGGCACCTGATGTTGAAGATGAAGTTGTCACAGATGCTCCCGCCCCACCAGCCTGTTGGTAGTGGTTACCACTGAGTGAAATAGAGGTCTTGGAATGTATACTGGTCGGACTAGGTGAGGATTCGCTAAGAGAGCCCCCAGGTGACCCCTTTGATGGGCTTTCCAATCGGAGAGAGGTCTTCGACGTCTTCTGGGATCTGGACAAAAGAACGGAAGCTGGGCTGGAACGGGGGAATGGGCGTCCTTTGCCCAAAAGAGAAGGGCCCTTCCTGACTGCTTCCGCTCCCGCTCCCCGAACTGTCTGCAACAAATGCACTGAAGGACTATATCGACCGACTTAACAATATTCGAAGATAGCAATCAAGTTACTGTGTATAATTGGTTTCTTCTATTCTACAAATCTACTCTACGTATGTACTTACGTTCATTCCAACGTACCTCTAAACGAAATCTAAATTACGGAATTACTGTACAAACTAAATTTTATGTAAAGTGTTGTTATCTGTAACCTGTTTGCGGAAGTACAATGTGTTTTGATTTGATGTTCATCGAATGTTTTACAACGCCACAGCGCAGCACAATGAACATTTCGTGTACTGACATGGTATTTTACATGGCGTCCACAGAGAAAGTTCCGTACACACCATACGACAGACCAAACGTGGTCATTGTATTTGTTGGTTTTCATAAAACACTTTATGTAGTAACACACTTTGCTAATTATGTATGTGTAACTTTTCCTCGGGTCAACTAATTTCTTTCCAAACGACTTCTAAAGCTAAGGAGAGTATGTTTTTCCTCTAACTACAATGTACGGTTGCTGATAGCTGTGATCGAAATACTGTTACCTGATTTCGCTGGCCAGACTTCCAGAAGATATTGAAGCACCTTGATTGGTGGCTGAAAATCTATGCTCTCTGGAGTATTATCATACTGAATCATCAGAATGGGACCGAAACATTGGGCGAGTTGTGTGGGACCCATTTTGTTCCGATCACTCAATGAACACACGAGGCTTAAATGTTCTAGGATTAGAAGAAGTGTGCACTGAAAGAAGCGGAAAAAGAGCGCATTTTTAGACATCATTACCATCAGCATCAACAAAAAATCATCAGAAAACGGAAATTCCGCATTCCGTTCGTGCAATCATCAAAATGCTTTCCTTCCGTTTGCGTCCCATTCGAGCGTTACATTATGCAGTCATGCACACTCTAAAAATCTAGACTTTTTATACACCGCGTATTTATATTTTCTAGCAGCACTTGGCTATAGCACTAGCACATAATTTCAAAACGACTTTCCCTCTACTTTTCCACAAATAGTAGATAATTCGTGATGAGGATGATTACATGAGGTTGTGGTGGTTTAATGTCTTAAAAGCTTAAAAGAAACACAGAACAGAAGACTTTTTATTACACCTCTTCGCCACTCGTTTACTGGTGTTCCTCTCTATTCATACATACCTTACACTTATTTGTGCTAGACGCGCTAGTGCCTCTCCTTTTTTCCTATTACCAGAAACTGCACAATAATAATAATCGAGGAAAGAAAGTGCAGTTCATCCTCCTTTTCTACCCAAGAAAGCTTTGCTCATTCATTGCGGTGGTGTCGTGATGGTTCGAGTCGGTGGCGTGTGTGTGGTATAATGGGTGATGATGTGATGGTCCAAAAATGCCATATCTGCCACATCGTAGCCGTATATACTGCTCTATTCACCCCAGAAAAAATCTAACCAAGTATAGAACGAGCAAACCCTTAGTATAACAACTTATTTTTACGGGCTTTTCCTAGCTTTCTCCCTGTGTAACTCTCACTTAACTATTATATGTCCTATTCTCTGTGTTGGTTTTTGCGTTTGGTAAGACGCAAGGTAGAGAGGGGGAAGACCCATGGTATTGTGTAAGCTTGTATACTACTGTTTCATCCGTTGAACTCTGCGTATCACTGACGAGGGCAAATACAACGATATAAGTAAATGTATATGTCAGTGTTTCTAAAGTTTTCTCAGCTATATAGAGGATATAAAGGGAATCTTGTTACATGGTTCTTTTGGTTACATTGTATTTTTAGGGAGAAGTGGAAGAAGAAGACATACCGTGCCATATCATGACAAAGGTAATAACCATTGCCCATTTATTACTTGTAATAGCAGACCAGCTTTCACTACTTTCCACTTTTCTCTTGACTAGCATGAGCAAAAGGCGTTACACAGTTTACTTTAGCAAGGGTTTATTTTCTATGTACATACACGAGAAGGAAAAGGGAGCGTAAGGAAATGCAACATCGCCATAATGTTCTGAACTAAAAGGAAATGTGGTGGTGGTTTCGTCGGCCATATATCCATCACAATAACGATGCACACGAGAGATTTATATTTTATAAATTTCAAATTCCTATATTGCCTTTACAATCATCAACATCGATTCAAACTACCTTGTCGTCGAAAGTAATCGTTATCGTTTCCTGTGTACAAAAACCAAAACAAGGGAAAGTTGTTGTGTAAAAGGTATGTTTCGTTTGAACTTGTTTCATCTTTTATCCATTTTTAGTATTTTTTATGTACGATACAACCAAGATAGAAACATGCCGACAGTAGTAGCAGTGTATTATATAACTTTTTAATGGTTCCACTTCCACTCCTCATTTAAGAAACGAGCAACAACTTGCTTACCCGATTTGGTTTAGGGAGACATTCAATAATGGAAAATAAGAGTCTAGCGTTTCCTTCCGGATCATCAGGCAGACACACTCCCAGGGCGTCCACAAGCATCTGGTACAAGCACTTCGTTAACAGCGGTTCAGGTAGCTCCCGCAGATAGTCCTTTAAAACTCCTACAAAAAATAAAGTAAAAAATTTAGACAATTTGCTTGTAAACATAATCCACAAAATTTTATCATTTTTGTGGCTCATTCTTCTCGATTAAATGCATTATCTCTGCACGTTAATGCGACGTCCTCTAACGAGATGAACGTTGAATAATAATAATGTGATACAAAGTTCAGGTGCTGCTTGTTTCTTTCAACCAAAAAAGAAAACAAAAAATCACGTCAAGAAAAACGTCTATGTAAGTTTGTCATATTTTTGTATTCCATGAGTAGCAACAGATCAACTTTGCTTATAACATTGAACAAGTTTGGGATTATTTGCGAGCTAGTGCAAAGGTTATCATGTGAAGCGAGTGAATGAGTTTTATACTGTCCATTACATCTACATCAGAGTACCTTACCGTTCTTAAAAAAAAAAACTTTCGCTCACAGTCACCTTTACTCTTCTCAGAAGTTTAACTCAACGCGACACTTTGTTTCTTAACTTTCTCAATCTCCCGGTCTCTCCCTCCTTTCCTTTTCTTACTTTCATGCTGCCCTCTCCGTGTAATAAAACCTTCATTTCCACCAGGTATAAAGCCAAAGTAGTAGTTTGCTAAGTAGTGTTTCCGCAGCCCTAGTCGCCGTGTCATTCGTCCCATTACAAAAGTTTTGTAAAGTGCAACATGAAAACTCTGGTGAACAATAAGTACATCATACATTGGTACGTATCTTTGTGAAGGTACTCATTTTCAACTCTTGTTTCTACCTCACATTTCACTGGAAACAGTCATTTGTTTGTAAGTAAAACAGTACCTGCGAAAAAGTAATCTGTGTACAGTTAACTTTTGACACGGGCGGCGGCAAAGCACACATTAGTCTAGAATGCTGAGAATCCGTGAAAATGATATAAAAAACTTTACTTCAAATGGAGAGTAACACACGGAAAACGGGAATCGAGTTTCCTACCCAAGTAAATAGCCTACTGGAAACGATGATGAACATGTCTTAACAATGTAGTTTGTTTACGAGTGACTGCCACCAAAGGTGTGCAGACGATGTATCTTTGTAATTTCCACTCCTAAATAAACACCAATGCGAATGGACAAATTTATACTCTTTTGAGCCTGGATTTGAGAAACTCTTGCCCTCTATCCAACACCGCTTAGCCTACCATCGCTCAGCTTTCGTGGGTCACGACGACGAGGAAAGTGAACGATGCGAAGGAAAGTTGTACGTAGAAAGAAAAATCTTTGGTACCTAAAGTAATAAATGGAAAGACTCAATCATGCCTCTCTCTCTCTCTCCATGCTCTGTTGTTTCTCTCAAGAAAAAGTTAGTTCTTGTGGAAATACGAAATGAAAAACTTTTCCAAAGAAATATGGCACACACTGGTGCAGTTGTAGACTCTTTGCGACACAACTCTGCTCAAATGAGTGGATTTTACTGGGGCCAATACATTAGACACGAATCAAATTCTTTCTTCCTCAGTCTTGACGAACTTTTTTGTCGGTAAAGTTTCGTGTACCTGATGCTTATTACTTTGCCCAAAAAAGAGAGTGATAACTTTACGGGAGTAATGCCCTGACATCATTAAATCTACACCCTGGTTTATGAATTTTCATTTCTCAACATGATTTTTTTAAAGGAGAATTTTTCATTACCACATTAGCCACATTTGCACCAAATAATTCTAAACTCTTTATTTCACGCTTGAATGCATCTTCCGGTGGTGTGTGCTTTAGCTTGACGTAGAGCGTACCCCTGGGTTCAACTTTGATGGCGAGTTGATGAACAATAGGATTTGAACCGTCACCTAACACTTGTATTAAATTCACTGAGCCCTTGTAACAAAGCCTGTGACGGAGCTGAGGGTCCCACGAGTATATCAAAAAGTCAAGCTCCTTATTAGATACTAGGTCGAGTTCGAATATCTCATCCCAGTCAAAATTCTGATCACCAGTGCACACCACCGTGCGTGCCTTGTGCACACGGTCACACTCAAGAACACAGTATAGATCTCTTGTTCTTATTGACGAGTCGGTGTTACGAACAGTGGATCTAAGAGCTCTACCTGCTAATAGATGTACCCTTAAAATTCCAGAGTGACCAAGTCCCGAAGTCAGGGAACTCCCTCCAATGTCACTAGATGCTGAGGAGGGGCGCTCAATTTTGTACCGTAGGAATTCGGACGGGTTGATCGTTAGAAGTTTTAGTCGAGAACTGTCTCCTCCTGCTACAGAAGAGTTCGGAGTGCTACTAGTCAGCACTCCACCTGGTCCTCCTCCTACCACACCTCCAGATGCCACTACCCCTCCTGGTCCACCTGGAGACGCACCACCCGTACCCATTCCCCCATAGTGACTTAAACTAGACACGGGTTTTGCACCACTAAGGCGGCCAGCTAGCAGGGCAGCCGCCGCAGATCCTCCAGCACCAACACCTGCACTTCCGAGACCCATGCCTCCAGATACAACGGCACTCAGTCGAGATGCGATCTTTTCAGACTTATCTTCACCTAACAGGTCGTCTTTTAAACTTTCACGACTCAACAGATCCCGACCTATCAAACTACGTGAAAGAATCTCTTTGCGGAGCAGTGACTCATCTTTCTCCACAGCTATTCTATGGAGAAGGGCAGATGCAGGACTTGTGCGGCCACTTAAACTTTGTCGGTCACCTCCTGGTCCTGTGGCCATTGCGTGGTGTTGTTGCAGTGATGCTATCAAATCTCTGGAACGCGACGGCGTCATCCCCACTAGTCTCCGAAGAGGTTCAGAAGACATACTTTCTTTCAGGACATGACTTGAAGACGGTGGTTCTCGTATCCCAAGAGCAGCTAATGCTGATGTCGTAGATGGAGAGCGGCCGGCTAGAGCCCGGGCAAGAGTAGAGTCCCCACCCGGAATACCAATCAAATGCGAACGGTAGGAATAATAAGGCTGGTCCTAAATTGATTTTAAGCATGTAGTTTAGATATAATTTTGTCCATTTCGAGCCCTTTTTAATATCCTTAACTCAATTCTTGCTTACATGTCTCCCTCTATCAAGAATACTCAAATTTTCAGCGCTAAAGGTGAATTTGGCAGCCTTCTGAGCTAGGAGGAGGTCTGAATCTCTGGAGGTTTTCAGTCTCTCATAAATTGCACTGGTGGAAGGTGCTCTGGTCATCCAGGCCCGGTACTCTGCTGATGTGAACACACTTGGAGATGAAGGTATCCTCCCTACATTTGTGCAGTTAGAGGGCAAGACATACATATACGTGCAATGTGAGTGAGAAACGCTAAAGGTAAGTGTGTGAGTGTTCATGTAACGTGATGCAAACAAATACATTCAAACAAATTTACGTGATGACGGCACACAAACTAGGGCATTGACAGAAAACATGAACTAGATAGCGATAAATGACACATTCTATTATTACGCATTCCCTTACGCAACAGAACTATTTCGTACTTACATTATGAAATCTGATATTTAGTTAATACGACGACTGGAACTATATACTTACTATTCGAGTATTACGAAAACTACGAGACGCATCCATGATCATTTTTTCGGGGTAAAATACTTCGTTGTTATTTTAGCAAACGAATCCATAATTACTTCTACAATTTGATTAGCATATTTAAAGAGAAAATTCTAATGGGAAATAAAGGAAGCTCAATCTAATTTGTAAAGTTCGTAACAACACTTGATATACTCCAGAGAAGTCAATTAACACTATTAACAGTCAAATTGTGGTGCTAAGTGGTTTACAAAAGTGATTAGGAAACAAAAGGAAAATGGATACCGTACACAATACCTACCTACAACTGCTTTTACAAAACGGATAAAATAAAAAAGCTAAACATCTAATAAAGTACATATAGCGGTACAAAGTGAAAAGTTATTCCGTAACTGCTGCTGATGCACCAGGTGGTTATTTTGTGTACCCGACACGTGTACTCTGTAGAGTGAAACTTTCTACTTATTCCTAAGGGGGCGCGTATGAATTGTGTTCTACTCGGTAAAACTTGACATCACTGTTAAGCGAGAAAGATGAAAACTACAGAACCGCATTGGCTACATTTATCCACAGATTGGTGATAGGGAATTGAATATAAAATATATTTTTTCAGGGCTGTAGGATATTGTTACATTTGGATTTGCAACTGTAGATTTGGTCAATTGCTGCTTAATTTCGGATTACCCCAACCTTATTAATATGCAACAATGTTAAATATATGTTTTGACAAGGACAAATGGGGTAGAATTCCTATATATAATTAACCACTGAATAATCAAGTAGTTTGAAACTACTTGTATTAGAGATCTGTAATAAAAAATCGTAAAGTAAACCCATATTCAATAATTTTTACCACTTTATTCTACTTTTAAAAAGTCTACATATTGTGATGATATAGAATTACGAAGTCATAAAGCCGTTGTTTTGGAACAAATTCTGATGCGATGATGGAACAATAAAGTTACAGTATGTAAAATATACTACAATGCGCTCTCAGAAATTCCCGTACTTTCACTAGGAGCTAAAAAAAATGATAATGCGTCATGGGGGCTCAAACAGAAGCACAAATTAAATGAATTCTTTTCGTATTTTCTTTCTCTATAGAATACTTCCATTTATTTGAAAATTGGTAAGTACTAATACCACTACTACTTCCTATTTATATGGATTTATGTGCGAGTGTGCGTTTTTATGTTCATGTGACAGCACACAGACTGCATGTGCGCGTAGTATATCACCTACTAGTAAAGACAAAGAAATGCATTTTAAACGCCGTATACGATAACGCGCTTTATGCTTAGAATTTTCGTAATTTTGTCACAGAGGTCCTCCTACACTTTCTCCGTTCTCAGCCCGGTTGTCGCTTTCCTTTTCTCAATTTTTTTTTTGTCGTAATTTTCCCTTTCTTTCCTTCTTCCACTTTGTCTGCTACTGGTAAGTATTTCTGCCATTTCTCTTCTCCTTGCAGTTTTGTCTCTAATTTAGCAAACCCAACTCGCGGTCTTTTATTTATATATGGGCACAAGGAAAAGAGAAGTAAATTGTTCTCGACTAAATATATTTTCGTTTAAGTGCTTTGAGCTCCAATCAGCTTTTAATTGGAGTGCCATCGAAAAACGGGAAAGGGCTATAAAACTTGTGGTTGTACAAAGACGACAGAACAATGGGAGTATAAAGTATGTAATGCTAAACGATGCGGTCTTAGGGTCGACTTTGGCCTGTACATCCCTAGAATACATATTTCCTTCTAGTTTCCCAGTTTAATCTCCAACTACAACTCGTTAGACAGGAATGTGATTTAACTAGTTTGGCGGAACGTTCATGTCAAATCTAAATCTAACAAACTGTACAATACGAATCCACCAAGAACTATTTCCTTTGCTCTGGTACTATACGCTATATGATCTACATACATCATACCATTCACATTTGATGCTAAAAGCTGATAAAAATGCATTTTCTTTCATTGTCGAACTGAATTTATTTGCTGCGCTTCTTTCTCCTTGGAGCGCACTAGTGTACACTAAAAGGAAGGAGACAAGTGGAGAAAATCTTTCACAATCTCTGCACGCTTGTATAAGTGTCAATCAAATATGTTTCTTTCTCATACTTTACATATACACGCTACACATTATCCCTACTCCCAATTAAACGTCAGTTGGATGGGATGATGCTTTTTCATTTTTACAAGACCCTCATCTCACTCAATTTTCCCTTTTGAGAGGGCTATTCAACTTACAACTGGAACAATTACTTGAAGTAGCTAGAGAGAGAAAATACTTTTTTTCTTTTTCTTCTCTCCCAGTCTTAAATTTCTTCGTGCAGATCCAGAAAAGGAAGCTACATGACCGCTTCTTAAAACATATTTCCTCGTCCTCCGTCCTCTTCTTTTGCCTGCCAGCCTTTTCATTGCTTTTAAGTATTCTAGTCACAAAGTCGACATGCACGTGTGAATCTAAGCTTCTGTTGTTACCCTATAAATTTATATCTATATAGACACACATTTGTACAGGAACAAGTTACTAAAATATCTCTTCTCCGCAGAGAACAGACTACAGAGAGGTTTTAGGCATTTTTCAGAAGAAAAAGCGAAAACTGAGCTCAAAAGCAGAGAAAGTATTATATTATCTTTATAACAACAGAGAAAAAGTATATATATATAGCAGCAACAACAGAATGAGTAGTAGTAGTAATAGTGGTGGTGGTAGAGTAGTATCATCATCAACATCATCATCCTCCCAAACAACAGGAAAAGACCAACAAAATACATTTGATAGATAAAGAAGGATATGATTTGATGGTACATATGTAGTTGTGTTATTGCTATTATTATCGTGGTAGTATTTTTTTTACAAAACTTCTAGTAGCACTACAGAGCAGTAGTAGTGTACACATATCTACGACTACAACAACAGCAACACTAAACACTACACATGATAAGAGGAAGTTTCACAAGGTATCTGTAGAAAAGAAAAAGGGAAAGTAAAGGGTCTCAAGTCTCATCTTTTATTACATTGTGGTAGTGGAAAAAAGTAGTAGGATCATCATCATCATCAACATCATCATCGCGAACGATGATCATAGCAGTAGCAACAACACCAAGAAAAAACTTGAACATGCAACATAGAAAGCGGTATAAAGAAGGAATAATATAGACATATAGAATAGTATGTATATATACAGAAGGGAGTTATAGATCTACTTTGCTAGATTCAACTGGGAAAGCCAAAGAAGAGGAATGTAATAATAATAATAATAATAATAATAATAATAATAATAATAATAATAATAATAATAACGTGAATAAAGTGATTGTTCATGCTGTGCTTCGTCAAAACAGTGTGTACGAACGAACTATGAACACATTTCACATACACTATCACGTAGCCGGGAAAGGTGCATGCAGTAGTGAGAGCGTGTGTGGATGAAGACTATAACAAGGTGTAAGGTATAATCTAAGGTGGATCCCTGTAAAACTTTTTATTATGATCTAGGTTTGGTGTGTAAAAAGATGTGTGTAGGTATGGGAGAACGTGTACATGTAAAAGGGCGAATGCATGGATGTGTTGGTAAGTTGAGATAATATGCACGATGACATAATAGAGGTTCAATATCTGGGGTTTCAAGTAGAAGTAAAGAAAAGAGAGACGAATATAAAACAAGGGAGGTAATATAAAGGAAAATGAGAGTGAAGTTTTTTTAAGAAGGCAAAGCTGTGGCATGCAAGGGAAAGACTGTCTGAGAGAGAAGAGAAAGAGAGACAGGGAGAAGGAGGAAAAGGCAGTTGGAGAGGGGGAAAGTGGAAGAAAATTGTACGGGACGAAAGGGATATTATGGATACAGTTACAAAGTACACATACAACATATGAATGCATCAGTGGTAGTAGCAGCATCGTGATCATCTCTCACAAACACATACTACTTTGGTAAGTTTGTAGTAAATGGGGTTTTCTCTTTCTCTGTCATTTTCTTGGGTTCTAAAAATATATATCTGCGTCTACAGGAGGAAAATAAGATTTAAGAGGGGAAAAGTGACGGCAGTGGTTCGGTAAATATAGTAGTAGTATAATATAGTAGTAAGAATAAGAAAGGCAAAAGTTTCCTCCACTAAATAATTATATTTTTTCCATTATCTACAAATATATACGGATATATATACGACTTTGCTTAAGATCAATATCGGCTAACCTCGTTCCCGCCGAGGAGTAAGTGGCATTTCAGGAGCAGATACGGCACCGTCACTTTCATCTTGACTGTCCATTCCTGTGGCGAGAAGTAGGGCTCTACGACCGGCAGCCGCGGCTGAGGTGACATCTGACACGCCTCGCCTGTCAAATCTTACATTATGTTTCCTGCCTCCGCGACCGCGGATCAAATCCCGAGGAAGGGAATTACTTCGTCCGTTCATAAGGCCTAAAGAGCGTCGGGTTGACGCTGGAAGTGAGAGACCAGCTGATGAGCGGAGTGAAGGTGTATAACTCATCGCTTCCGAGTCGGAGGCATAGTCAACGGGGCCCCTTCTTCTTGAAGGGATAGCAAGACGACCACCCATTCCTTGGAAAATTAAAGGACATTTATTATTGATATGGAGAAGTTACTGAAGCCAACGCAATAGTGAAAAAACTGTGTCGATTAAACAAATAATCGGAATAATGAATCCTATATGATATTCTTCATTTCTTAAGCTATTTTTGGCGTTTTATGCCTTCATAGTCATTAATCATGAATTTGTATATAATGATTTACAGCTCCACAGTAAATTTTGAAACAATGTTCACATAAAAAATCAAAACCATATACATAGGTAACATACACAATACTGTGAATTTCTCTTATGCTTCCTATTTTATCTCTGCTTAATTCGTACAATTCTTCATGCTACTGTAACCGTACTTGCATCTAGCTTGATAACCGATAAAGCTTTGTCAAGTTTCAAGTCAACAAAAATCTGCCGTCTCTAGCTACCAAAAATAAAACCTACATCATCGGTACACGTATACGCCTTGCTTTCGCTTTTATTAACAAGTATGTTCACAGTACTCCTTCACGTTAGTAATGGTTTCGAGGAAGTCATCCGTAATTTTTAAATTTTTTCATTTTCTGTTGTTGACAATATTTGCACCAGTTTTTTGACAGTAATGTATACATGCTTTTTTCTTGGCGCTACTTCTGTTGCCTTCAAGTTCCTTGCCTAACAACACAGAAAACGCGATTGAATTTTTGCAAACCGTAGCTACATCATCCTTACTTCGTACTACAATGATACACTTTATTTCCATTATCGACAGGCTATCACTATCTGCGTGTGACTGCCTGTGTTTGAAAATAATCAATTTGACAGCAGCTGGCTATCAACTTTAAAACATAATTGCATAAGTAGCTATATAAGATGCGTATTATGCAGATTGTGAAGGAAAAATCAAATAAAAAGGGACAAAAAATTGCCCACGTTTATCATAAACCAAGGCCAGCGTACAAAATGAACATTTTTAAACAATAATAGCTTGGCAATAATACAGACTTACCAATGGACTTAAACTTTTAACATGCATCAGCTTACGAAATTGAAACTATTTACTCGATCCTTCATTAGTACAAGAGTATTAATCGGAAAACGAGTAAACCGATACAATACCTCATTATGCTCCTTTCCAATTACCACGAAAATATCTAGAGGTATGCTTAGAACTACTTTAAAATGTGCAAATCATAAAGTTACTAGAAAAAATTGGAACGTCTGATACAAGCAATACCCACAAGAAAATACAACCGCGAACCATGAACGCGCTCGTCAACATATTAAAGTTACCCAACACAACAACATGAAAGAAAGTCGTCCCAAGAAATTGGCTTGGTATTTCTGGTAACGGTAAAGATGAGATGAAAAACGGAAGGAAAGGAATAATGTAGTTTCTGGTTCCGACAAGTAAGCAGTGCATGAAGATGGAAGTAAATGGAATGGGAAAAATGACGGCTGCTTGCGGCTGAGCTCCATATACTATACACTATACAGTCAAAGCATACCGTCATAGTGTACAGGTATATATGTACACATGCTTTTTCTTTTGAATTTTTTTGTTGTGTCTGCGTCGACAGAAGCCAACAGAAGAAGCCCAAGGCTACCGAAAAAGAAGAATATAATAGTATGCGCATTGCTTGCCAGGCCAAAAGTTCACTGTTGGCTGAGTTTGATTCCATCATCGCACACAATGCCCAAAAAAACATTATTCTACATTATAGTACGTGCTAAACATACCAGGAAACACGATATTAAGTTTGTGTTTGTTTCTTTGTTTATTCGCGATTGTGCTTCGTCCGTCCTCACAAAAGGGATACGACATGGTCGTTCGTTGCTGTTGTTGTTTCAAACTACACTGTTTGAAGTGAGGCTTTTTCCTCAAAGTACACCAACTTAATACCTGTCAACTTAGAGATACAATCACTTAAGTAAATGCCTTATATGCTACTACTACTGCTTATGCTGGTGGCCTACATACAAGGTCCATTACTGGAGGGTTTGAGTGTGTGAAAGGCTTACGGAGACAAAAAAGATTAAGAGATGGCTGAAAACAACAACTTTTTAATAACAAGTTGAGTCCCTGTAGCACCATACTTACCAAACACATTCTCTCTCCTTGTACTACTAGTATGCCTTCAATGGTTTCCAATTAAATCCCGCAAAATTATTATACTCCTGTACATTTAAAAAGCGAGTTTCTCAATTTTGCCGACTTTTCTCTGCCTGATCAGTCAACGATAATAGATGCCCATTTCAACAATGCTAGTGTATTAACTGCGTAAACTTGCTCAATAAACCAAGATAGTGCGGCAGATAAACCACAGTCAGTGGTGGAAGGAACAAATGGCACTTTCACCACTTCTGTCGCCGTCTGTGATGATATCTTGTCGCCATACAAAATTAGCTCGTCTTTATCTTTTACTAAACAGGGTAGAGTTGTTTATGCTGGTAGTGCGTGCAAGC
>JAHZNB010001023.1:0-23089 GCA_027744295.1 Callyntrura guangdongensis | reverse complement strand
CCATTTCACCAAAATTACAAGTTGACAATTTGACATTTTTTTCAAAATGTTGTTGGTAGCAACCCACAAGTGACAAGTTTGTCGAATTGTCAACTTGTAATTTTGGTGAAATGGGGTCATGGTAACCTTGGCTTGGGGACCGTTTCACTGATTTCACTATTTCGTGGTTTTGCATTTTTCGTTTCAAAATTCTAGTCTAGTTAAATGTATATTTGTCCCATTTAAAAATTTTAAGGTCTTTTAAACAAGCTCAAAATGGCAAAATACACAGGTGAGGAAATGAGAACGAATAAAGATTAGTGGTAATACCGACCCCTGGAAGGCAATGCAAGTAACGTTTATCGTTATATTGTACCGTTCTTGGCTTGGCTCGAAAACACTGACAGTGAAAAATGCTCACTGGCTCTGAATACCAGAATAGCTTTGTAAGTTTTCATGTAGACATTTCAAACTACATGTTTATTACCAAGTGAACATCATGGGTTCCGAACTTCCGAGCCAAGAAGTTCTCCAATTTTATTTTCGATAACGACACACTTGCATTGACTTTCAGGGTTGCCGCCGTTGCCAGTTACCATTTACCATGATGAATAATAAAATAAACGGCTATAATTTGACAAAGTGCTAAGTGCTTCTTTCAGAGCCCCACGCACGTCACACACTTTTGCAATTTGCAGTTTCCGTATTTAAGTTTTAAAGCTAAATAAATAATTAAAATAGTTACTATTTTAAAATGACTATTAAATTTTAATAATGTGAATTGCAAAAGTGATTATCTTTCTAGAGACAAACACTTTTGCCATTAGCAGTTTTCAGAAAATATTAAACGTTTTTGATATATGAAGTTAATATAGGTACAATAATTTTAAGGATTTTAAAAAGGTTGAAGTCAGTAACTTAAAATTTGGCACCGAGTAAGATAAGAGGAGGTTGAACCGTTTAAGAGGAGATCTCAAGAACCACATGAGAGAGTGTTTGCACTAAAATTACACATAGCAGAGCTATTATAACGTAGATATGGCGAATAATGTTGTATAAATATGATAACGTATACATTCGTCGCAATAAATTAAAGAAACAAAAAACCGCTACCAGTTTCTATATATTAGAAGTTTAATAGTCGATCTCCGTTATCCAATTCATTGAATTATTTCCTTATGAAAAACATACTCACAGGTCATATTTGTCCGCTCCGTAGTTTTTTCATCTTATCACGGAAAACATTGTTATATACATAATTTAATTTACTTTCATGTCATGAATACATATATATGTTTTAAGAAATTTAGTAATAATACGGTACTTACAGTCGTGTAAATATTTTGTTTTTAACGAATAGTAATAAGCACATTAGGAATGCTACATTCTTTATAATTAATAGGTGATGACATAAAGTGCACATTATGCTAAATTACTGTTACGCACTATTTTCATTTCTCATTAATTGAAATACGAAAAACTAACACGGTTAGACTTGTTTTAAGGGTTTCAAAACGTTCAACATTGAGTTAAAAACTGGCGTTATACAATTATGCGTGAAGTTGGCCATCTAATGACAATGAAATGGAAATCAAGTATATAAGGTATGCTACCTTCCAGTTAGTTGTACATTGTACAGTACAGCATGAACACTGTTGTCTTGCGTTTTGCCGGCTGCGTGTTCGTCGGATGTGCATAATTCGTTTTCCCTCTACTTTTAACGAAGGTGTACAAAGTTTCCGAGTAAAATAATTACATAATTTGTTTGTGTGAACGTGGTAAAGCTTGGCACAATAAAGTAACAAGAACAAAGATACGACGAAAAGGTCGAAAATTTAATATATATACATAAGTTGATTTATGCTGATAATCGTGTTAACAATTACAACCAAACTGTAACTAAAAAAAGTGGAATTGTGTTAAATATGAAATAGTTATTTGAAGTTACACTAAACAGAAACTGGATTTTTGCGAGAAATGCAAAACTGTATTAAAATTAAAACGATAAGTTAATGTATGCTATCAACTATGTATTTATTGTTACGTGTGATTATTAATCTTAATGGTAATACATATACGGTACGATTAATTACAGTTGATAGAATTTAAATTCATGTTTAAAGTAGTTAGAAAAACAAACAAGCCTAAAAAACTGGAAGTATACAAATCATTGCGTCATCGGACTATGCATGACTGGAATAAGAAAGCAAATAATTTGTGTTCAAACACTCTCAAACTCAAACAAAAATTACTTATTATGTATATTTCAACTTGATTGGGTACTACGAGTTGTGCTACCGGGTAGACCTTGGATCAAATCATGGACAAATAATTTATTTAACAAAGAATTTCTATAGTCACTTTAAACAAAATGGGAAAACGGTGTGAAATTTTCCATTTCCCTTAAACTACCGAATTATCCCTTTAAGCGTGATACAGATACATTTAACACACTACGCCGTAACTGAGAGGAGTATACATTAGTATACTGCGTCTACTGTAGTTTTTAGTTTGGAACGGAAACAATATATAGTATCATAAATAAATGTATCATAAATCCATTTTTTCATCCAAAGTGTAAACATTTTTGATTCAAAGTTAGTAAAAATGTCCCGATGGCAATTTTAAACAGAATTTGTAATATAAATGCCAAGCTGCGTACACCACAAACAAAATCAAATTACCATAAATCAAATTGCTATAAAGTGATAATATAATTTTATACATACGTGTAACAAACTTCGATAAGTAGCTCTGATATACGCCGACTACTAGAAGATAATGGTAAGAGTTTTTTTTCATTTTCTGGTTAAAAGTTAACTGATTATATGCTGCTTTCTTCACCACCGTCATTTAAATTTTTTGATAATGTCACACTTGGACCTCGAGGAACACTCAATCCTCCCCGCATCAAGATCATCCTCACCCTTTGCATATATGCTTGCTCCTGCGCTTCAATCGTTGGAGCATCTGCTGAAGGATCAGGTAAACTATTCATAAAATCGTTTACATTGTTGTTAGGATTGGATACCTGATTATAATTCTCAGATATATTTGACCTTCCAGTGACGTGATTTGATGAGGCAGGATCTGAGCGACCACCAGCACCAGCATTAGTCCTGCTGTTTGTTCCACTAACTGAACCATGACGCTTCTTGCCAGTTTCCCGTTGAATGACTTTTTTAATATACAGCCCAGCCTCTGATTCCTGTATTTCAGGCATGAAAGACAGATGCTGTGCAATAACTTCACCACCTAAATGCACGACCAAAGCGTGCAAAATCGTCTTCATAGTTTTCAAAGGAGTAATATCCTGCCCTTGGAAAGAACTGAATGGATGATTTCTCATAAATAAGTTAAACTCCGTAAGGATGGCGGTGACATCCCAATCATAGTCCCGTTGTTCCCAAACTGAAAATTGCTTCAGCAGCTTCCACTGACATTTCATTACCAAGTCGAGCATGCGAGGTTGCTTGGATGACGTTAAAGTTTCATTGAGTAATCGGATTAGGGCGCATGTTACTGCATTTGGATCGCTTTTTTCAATAATTCTAACAACCATTATGTTAATCAACCGAATAATTGGAGCAGCGTCCGGCAGTCTTTCCAAACTTGGATCAATGATAAGTAGTAAAAGGTTTTGTATTAAGTCCTTGATTGTTTCTTTGCTTGCTTTCTGTGGCAAGAAATCTCCTTTGTACAGAGAAGTAAGGAAGGCTACAGCACATCTATAGAATTTGTTTATGTCAGTCAGCTTTTCTGGATTGGAACTTTCAATCGTAGCCTGCAGTCTATGTATTTGTAAGCTGGTCATTGACAGCATATGATCTACCCGGTTTGTCATAATTTGAACTATCGAAGTATCACTTATCATTGAATCCAGTTGTGTCAGAGCTTCCATTGATGCGCGAAGTTCATTCTGTCCAATTTGAGAAATTATTAGATCAATACTTTGAGTTGCTCTTGATGGAGCCTGGTTATTTCTTGATTTATCTTTTGTTAAAGTCGGGGCAACCGGAACAACAACCATTTTCCTTGAAGGTAATGCCGGTGGTTTCTGCTTCATAATTGCTTCAATGTTTGTATCCAGTAATTTCAGTTGTGTCAATGGTGGTTCGTCACGAAACATGTTTTCGATCGTTTCAAAATCTAAACGATACTTTTCCGGAAGAATAAGTGCTTTCGGTGCCTCCGGCTGTGATGCTTGAGGTATTCCATAATTTTGGATGTGAGGGTTAGGAGGTGGGGGCATTAAAGCAGAATCATCTTCTTCATCTCCACTATTGTTTGTAGGTACGTTCATGGTAGCATTTAGATTGTGTGGCTGAAGAATTGTATTGTTCATAGAAGAAGGTGGTATCAACTTAGAGTTACCCTGAGGGGACAATGTTGAGTTATTTGGAGACGTTTGATTACTTTGTCTCTGTTGCGGTACTGGTTGTTGAGGTATGACGGGACGCTGCTTGCCAGCTCGTTTAATTCTTTCATCCAGTAATGATTGCGTTTTATCAGGCAACTGGCCTATCATTCGGTATATTTTGTCTCCCTCGAAATAGTACACCTGAACAACTGCATTCAATGCAGCATTTCGAACACCATTGTCACGATCGGATATTTGCTTCGCTATTTCTTTCAAGCCTGCGGCGGGTGTAGGTTGGACTACTGAAACTCCTAACGTAGCAATCATGTTAGCTAATTCTTCCAAACATTCAGCCCGTTGACGGGCATTTTTTGACTTAATTCCTTCCATGATAAACGTAAAAACTCTATGCGGCGAATGGACCAATGAAACTTGACGCAATATATTATGGACACTAGATTTGACATTTTCTTTGGGGTCGCCAATTTTCATCATCAAAAAAGGAATAAATGCATTTGCTTCAACATCCGGCATTTGATACCCAGCATCGCTTAGTAATTTAAAAACTTGGCTGAGATAATCCAAGCTTCTGATAAGAACAGATGGGTTGGTGTCAAAAAATCTCAGAGTCAGCCATTTCAAAATTAGATCGAGATTGCTGACAGTCCCTTCGGTACTTTGATTCACTTCCTATTAACATCATGCAATACACAATTTCGTTTAATCATGTATTTTATTATAAGCTGTGTGTCAATTTATTAACTCTTCATTTCATCGTTCTCAGAAATTACCTCAACAAGTGTGTCCAATGCTCGAATGTGCATTTTGAAGTCGGTACTGAACATATTTGTCATTAAAGTTTTCCCAATACCAGCGTTTGTCATCAGTTCCTTCAATAGATCAATAAATTCATCTCTAGGAGTTGTAAATGTCCACCGAAGAATTTTAAGACGAGTTTCATCTAATATTCTTTGTTGCTTTGGACTATTAGTCGGAAGATTTGAACCAATAGGGTCATCCACTGCTTTTTTAGAATTTGGACTTGTTTTAGCAGCAGGTTTCGACATTGTTGCTCTACCAGGCTTTCCTTTACTTGCAGGAGCAGCTGCTGCAGGAGGAGCGTCAACAGATAAATTGCTGTCACTTCCAGACTTACTGGCTTTTGGCAAGGCAGATCGCTTTTCTGCAGCTGCTGGGGCAGTTGATGGTTTTTTAATGGTTGGTCCTTTCTTCGCTGGTGCGGTTTCATTACGCGGAGCGGAAGCTGGCTTAGGTTTCTTTTCAGCTGGTGCTTTTGGCGCTGTTATGACCGCCTTCTCAGCAAACTCTTTAACCTATAAAAATTATCGGCACATTCATTATAATAAAGATTAAGATCGATATACAACAATATAGAAGGTAACTAATGGATCAAAGGTAACCCGAGGCTGTTTAATCAATGCTCGTCTATATAAATCAATTCATACTGCGCAATACGAAGTACGAACTGAAACAAGAGCTTATTGTCTACCATCTTCATAGATAGATGAATCCACCTTTATTGAACACATTGTCAATTTGACACATTTACGGACAATCAATACTGCTAATCAGCTTACCCCCATATTAACTCCAACACGATCGTAAGAAGCAAGTGTTTCTGTACAACTGCAAATAGCTTCAAATAATTCCGCAGGGTTTATAACAGAAAAATACTTTAACACATTTACCTTAGCTAGCTTTAAAGGATCCAAGTCGGCAGTGAACGGCCCCATATTTTTCTCGCCTAAATATTTCAACCCAACGCCCATTGCTTCAGCAGCAGCATCGCGAACGATTGGATCTTTTAAATAAATTAAGAAACGTAGTTATTGAAAGTAGGAACGCAAGTTAACCCAGCAATAGTTGTAGATAATTTTGAACAAATGAAGCAATGTCTAATACTGTATTAAGTCTGACTCCGCGATTATTTAATGTTACTTTAAATGACAAAACCGCGGGGTCATTCTTAATACCGCATTAGACATGCCACCCTTAGGGTATCACAAAACGAATTACCAGGTTCATTCAAATTAGCTAGAATTGCTGTGAAGTATCCCTTCATTAACTTCTTATCTGACATTGATTTGTATGGCGACTTCGCAAACCCTCTAGCCAAAAATAAGCAAGTTTCAGTTTTGACTGCGGGACTTTTATTTTGTAATGCTTGCACAACATCTTCATGAATGGCTTCTAAAGTTGTCTGCAATGCAAATATTTGACAAAAGTTTAATTAGTAAGTGCTATAACTTCATATGCACAATTCCAATACCTAATTACAATTAATAAATTAATTTCTCACCGCCTCAAACGCCGCATCGACTGCAGCCCTCATGGCAGCCACTACGTTTGCCGTGGTAAGAGAGCAAATAATTTTGAGAAGATCAGATCTTAAATATTTCATGTAAAATTCTACATAATAATTTGCATACCATCTACGTCATCACCGCCATGTAAAGCAGCTTCTTCTGCTTTAGCTTGCTGAGATCTTAATAATCTGGTTGCATGAGGTTTATCATTGGCGACCTTTTCGAATTCTGTATCTAGTTCCTGGAGCTATTGTTTAAAAATGAGTTTTCAAATGATCGTAATTTACATGCAAAAATGCAAATGTAAAATAATCCATGTAGGATTTACCATAACAGGCTTTAAACCAGACAGCTGCGGTTTCAGAGCTGCACTTATCCATCGATATAGTTCAATTATAAGTTTTTTCGTTTCTTCCCGAACAGTTTTATCTCTGTCTTCACACAACGATGGGATTTTCTTCACCAACGGCTTTAAATTAATAACTTTAGCCCCAAACTCCCTGTAAAAATCGTAAACTTTGGTAACTTTGGCAGAGTAGTTTTATAATGTACTATTTCGAAACTATGAGGACAAGAACGTACCTTAAGATCAATGTAAGAATCGCTATACAACCAGCCACAACTTTTGGGTTCTTCTGCTCCATTCCTTTAGTAAGTTCCTCTTGTACCTGCTCCTGTTTTTCAACTTCCACGCAAGTTAGTGCTATTTCTTGAGCCAATTCCTTACTTTTTGCTTTAGCAGCTGTAATGCATTTAGATACTACGCCACTCATTACTTCCGCGACAATTCTTCCTGCGCATCCAGCCCGTTGTATATACAGCAAAGTGACTTCCAGGGCTTTTTCTTGGGCTGCAGCATTAGAGTCTGTGGGGAATTTCCGCACCCAATTGCCATATTTTGACCAATCGGAACTCTTTTCATCGTATATCTTTTGAAATGTTTTATTGAGTTCATCG
This sequence comes from Callyntrura guangdongensis, assembly GCA_027744295.1. Lineage (NCBI taxonomy): Eukaryota > Metazoa > Arthropoda > Collembola > Entomobryomorpha > Paronellidae > Callyntrura > Callyntrura guangdongensis. Next base: position 15,466 of record JAHZNB010001023.1, on the reverse strand, counting down.
TACGCTGAAACACGGGCTTTCCAATTCTGTATAACAAACAATCGTTTATTTCTTTACACTGATATTCAGGCAAGACATGATTCATATACCAACGGACATGCATTTTTAATCGTATTACTTCAAGTTAAAATAATACGTCTGATCCAACATAAGCATTTTTTACAAAATTCGAAACTCCCTACCTTGTGAGAACAACGTTCCTCAAGAGGAAGTTTAGAGAAATCAACTTCCTCCTCCGCCATTACGATTTCTAACTATTGTAAATCTGTAAATGATTTTCCAGCTATTTTCCAAACGAACTTTTTGTAGCGTTGGTAATTGTTTGATCCCCTATTTGTTGCAGTTGTCAGTGCTCGACAGTTCCAATTGAATGGCAATGTGGATTAATTACCACCTGAAATTTTTAGAAATAAAAATATTAACAGTTTACGAAAAGGAATGATAACGATACATGAGACGAGGGGTCCACTAAAATATGACTATGATGACTACTAGTATAAAGTAGAGGTAGTACGGCAGAGAAGATCAGACCAAAAAAAGAAGTTCGTTGTTCTATTTTGGTCTTCTTTCCTATCAAAAACTAAACAACTAACTCAATCTCCCTGACAAGTCGATTTTTTATAACAAACAACTGCAGACAGCATACAGAAGAAACCTCAGTACATAATTTCATTGATGAACCCTTCAGCACACAACTTAAATAAAACTAGTATTGCATTGTGTAAATAGTAAGTAAGTACTGTCAACTAGTGTCAACTGTCAACTTTTTGTCGGATTGCGTTTAACAACTCTGAGTTCATTTGCATATAAGCACACTAAGCTATATAAACAACAACAGCTGACCACAATAAGCAAACATGCAGTGAAAAATGCAAATGAATTTGAGAATTGAGATTTGAGATGAGAATTGTTGAACAATACAATTAAACCGATCCAATACAGTTGGCTGCGCATTAAGTTACAAAATTATAATTACCTATCTGATATCTCGAAAATCAAAGTCATCACAAGTTATTTGTAAAATCTTGAGGAAATTTGGTTTATTCAAGGTATTTTTTAAATATCCATTTTACAAGTGTAAATCTGTACTGTAAACAGACCTATAACTATTTACTGTTTACATTTACATTACTGTTTCTATTTATTTACATTAACTAATCAAATCAGGAATGGAATTTCAACACTGAACATTTTGTATTAGTGTTTGCTCGCGGTGTATTTTGCATTATTTGTGTGGTTTATGGTAGAAGTTTAATATCATCATTAAGATATATTGCAGCTCTGTCTATTATTATAAGTCATCAAAATATGGATGAACTCATGATGATATTGACTAAGGACAACACAAACACGGAGTATAGTTAAGGTAATTATAAATTAACCTTGACTTGACACTATGACAGTATTATAAGTTTATTAAGATTATACTTTATGGGTAACAAAAACGTCAAAATTTGAACCCTCAGTTGGCTGTTGGTGAATGAATCTTGAGACTCCAAAACGATATTTTTTATTAACCCCTGACGTCCAGTTCCTGTGTTAGTTGTTGGTGGGTCATAATATAGTCATTATTATTAATAACTAATAACACATACGAAGTATTAAACAGTAAAATGTTGTACATGTGTTCGGAGAGATTTTATGTCCAGCATAAGTATATTGGACATTGGACTCTCCCAGCGTACATTCGAGATTTTCCCATGGTTAGGTTATGTGTATTTAAGTTGGGTTGTGTGAACTTAGCTTAACTTAAGTCGTATTTGTTGCGATTCTAGATTGTTAGATTTTATCTATAAGCAGATTAGGCACACGAATTAGCATTGGCACAACGGCATATTCCTGGTCCAGAGATCAATGCAATCAAGGTTTTATGTATCCTTTAAATTGTGTGCTAAGGAGTTCATAATCTGTGCTCGTACTCAATCCCAAGTTAAACTATAAATGCATGGAAAGGATAGGCATGTGCCAGGGACATTTGCTGGGTAAAAGTCAAATATATAGTAAGTAAATAGTTACTATGATTATTACATGCTATAGTAGTGATGCCTCATCATCATCATCAGTGTATGGGTATGTGTACGTACATAAAGTTCACGTATTTACTTACTTTTACGTGCTTTCCAATTCCAATTACCATTTTATGTATGAAACGGACAAGAACAAGACACGAACTCTACACGAGAACACGAGTATTATACCGTCCTCACAGTACTATATATCGTTAAGAAAGAAGTTCTCTCATTTACGTTTTACTACCTTTTTAGCACTAACGCAACACAAACTACATGTTTGTAAAAAACTTAAGTTGCCATAGAATATGATATTATGTTCCTCTGTTCCGTACCTGTCCGTACTACTACTCCGCACTGCACTTTTCTTATTCACCCAGACCCAGTAAGAAAGTAAATGAGGATGTAAAAGGAGAGTGTAAAAAAGAGCGAAGGCTAACTAAAAAGGAGAGATGGACTTGCGATACATAAATACGAAAATTGATCTAGTCCTTTATTCCGAATCGCAGAGAAGGATCTTTCAGAAAGTTCGTTCGCTTTGTTGTACGTACCACCAAATCTCGTCATTTATCGATTCTCTATACACATTTAAACTGTTGTATGGAGGTTTTTCAGAGACTATAATAAATAATTTTGGTGCTATGGCAATGGCAATGAGCTGAGCCGATGATAACTAACTACATACTGAAGGCTTAACATCTCCTTTGTCTTTGCTATGCGTCCATTTTCCATTCCATCTTACGTTTTCGTCAACGGTTTTCCCCTTGAGCGTTGCTGTTGCTACAGTAGTAACGCCTGTTTTGGTTTGTCGCAAACGGTACACGGTAAGATATCAAGCAATATGAACTGCCAGTCTAATTAAATTGCTTTGTCGAACGAAGGACTTGTCTAAGTTTTGTTCGTAATGTACATGCCATATGCATTTAACTTTAAGGTTAACAACAGGGTAGTACTTACGTGGCAAAAGGGAAAATAAAACGAAGCAGAACAGTTTGGTCGCAGCCTTCTTCCTCCCACACAAATTGGCCCTATACAAAATTGAAAAGGACTCGCAATGTGCGTTCTTTGTTTGGAGTGTTGAAATCATTACATACATACATACTTTATTTATAGGAACATGCGTCTTGTGTAATATGATGAATTGAGTTTGGTACTACTTGTACTACGGTGAATATTTACTGTGCGTTGTATATGGTTGAAAGTACTATTGCTATTGCTGGATTTGTTGGCCAGTAAACGCCATTGTTGAAGTTGTGTTGAGGATGAAATTATAAATTTCAGCATGTATGTAACTCAAATCTAGTTGTCAAGACGCTATACATTAAAACAAGGAAAATGTCGCAAACCGTGATTTGTAGCCTTGGCCTGATGCTTTAAAGTTGACTCAGTTGACGTTCGCCGCAAGTCCACTGAAATTATTATACTGTAAATACGCAATATAAGGGTTGATATGGTATGGAATATTGTGTGACCAAATGGACGAAACAAAATAAAGGTTTTCGCCTGTTTCGCGTTGGCTAAACGAACAGCAAGTCGCTTTTTGGTTTTTATATTACATTGACCATAGAAGCGCATTTCATCAGTAGAGATACAGTTGCATGTATATTATTTACGAACAATTTAATTGTACATTTAAAAATAAAATGTATGTATTGCTGATTATGAAAATGATGGATGATAATCACCTATCTCCCTACCACATACACTTTTTTCTATTTGAAGAACCGATAAATTGAGCATTGAGATTGAGATTTAATTTTGCACTACTTCATACTTGTACTTTTGAAGGGAGGAAGTAAACGAGACAAGAACAGCGTGAAATTTCTAATTGGGGGTTGGCGGGGGACACTGGGACAGTTATGCCGGATTACGAATCTCCTGCTAGCAAGATGTCTGAAAGATGCAACCCTTTCCCGTGCATTGCCCTGAAAACAAAGTCCATTGGCGTAGCGTAATGGATTTTGAAAATTAATTTTAAATTTGCATTATATATGAAAGCCAACAGGCGTTTTCTCCAAACTGAGAAAAGTGCACACAAAGAACTCATGTAAACAAAATAAGACTTTTTTGATTACGTACAATTTTGTAATAATAAAATCCCTCGCTGCACTGAATCAAACGATGGAACATGGGACAGGTTGACTAGAAACAAACTTTGAAATCGGTTTATTATTATCTCATATTTTTTTAAATGAGAATTACCTATCGATTACAAAATTCTTCTAGTAGAAGTTAATGAGTATAAAGTAAAGAAATTATAAAGTAATTAATGATACACATAGATACCTGCTGTTGTATATGTATAATATCTCCACAAGCCTATAAGACAATACTTTCAAGCTGTATTACACGACCGCCGACCGTAAACAAAAGTTGATTTGCGAAGTACTACTCCATTTATTTGCAGTTCGTGCAGTTTTACTTTGCATAAAATAACGATAATAAAATACTTAAGTTATCTGCTTCCTCCTACGTAATTATTGCAGTTGAATTGACTTAAACACAACTAAGTCTGTAGCTAAGCACCCCTGATAATGATAATAGCTGCTTTGCATTTAAAGCATTTTAAAACATTGTTGAAACGGGTTTACCGTTTACATAAGTTTGATTTTAAAATTTATTGTTTTGGTTTGGATGAAATTTACTTTGCTGTGATGCCTGCAGCACGTACATCTTTTTCATTTTTCATATTTAGCAATATTCTAATATTTGAAAGATACAATTTTAACATACAAGTTACAAGTAGCAACTGACGCATGTAACGAATACAGTGACAGAATATTAGATTAGTTCATAACAATTTAGTGATTTCTCGTATTCAATTATATTTCACCAACGCAAAGGAATTAATGGCTTAGTTTGTAATAGAGAGTTAAAAATAAGTTGTACTAGTGGGAAATAGTATAAACTATCGTTCACACCTAGATTCTAGATCCGTATTTACGTATCCAACATTTCTATACGCTTCCATGATTATCTTGCGTCAATGTCGACAAGTCGATGATCATAAAAAGTCAACAAAATATATTTTACTTTGTGTTGTCGTTCGGTTTTCGAGAGTAAGTTCACCGAAACGTTAATATCAACAATAATAATTTAGGTTATGGTACTAAAGCTAGTGCGTCTACCCGGTAGAATCTACATGTAACCGTTATCTATGTTTATCTTGCGCATTCTTATATCATAGTGTCATCTAATTGTTTTATTGCTTTTCAACCATAATTTTAAGTCTTAATGCGTAATAAGAAAGTATCCTACAAACAACTAAAATACCAAGAAGACAGAGGGACTGTTGCACTACATCGATTTCGACCGCATCAATTTGCTCGAGAAACTTTTTCGGGTGTTTAAAGTGACAGTATGCTTGATTGCATTTTAAGTTGTCTCTGTCGAATCCATAAACTGCCGTTAGAGTTGACTGGAAGGAATATCTTGCGTATGACAACCATGAGACCCATCGTAAATATGCTGGCACAGCTTTCAACGTGACGAAAAAACCCGCGAACAGAAATATTGGTATAGTTGTTATCGGACCAATAAATACGGCATTCTGTAGGAAAATGAATGGCACATCTTAGCAACAATGTAGTTTATTTGAAAAAACCTTGCTAAGGCGCAATTATTGCAAGAGAATAAAAACATTTTTCGTTGCATTACCTGTACATGGCACGCAGCACCAATTAGCAAGCCGAGAGACTGAGCAACGAGAGAGATACAAATATGCATGGCAGCGACTATCCAAAACCGAAATGCTTCATGGGGCTGGTCAGTCATGTAATATGTAATCGCTACGTATAGAAGTGGGAAAAATAGCTAAAAAGATAGAAAAAATCAGTGTGTATTATTAAACTGTAATTTCACAAAAATATGTAAGTTTGATGATTAAATTATTAAAGCTGATATGTAGGCCTACCTGGAATGGTAAGTCGGCACATGTACGAGCCAGGAAATATGACTTGAGTGAGTACCAGCAATTAAGATGTTCACGAATGAGGACACCTCGTTCCAATGGAACTAGACAATGTATATGTAATGCAAACATAAATTATGAATTGTTTCCATTCGCAACAGTCACAACAAGCAAACAAGTCATTTTCACTGCAAAGAAGTACAGGTACTGATTTAACAAATTGCTTACAAGTGAGTACAGTTGACATCATGGAAGAGAAGACCATGAATAAAAGACCAAAGAAAAGATTGCCTGCATTGTTAAATACTTTCGACGCATCATTTCCAGCGTCATGGTATATAGCTCCAATTAAAAGCCCGACCAAAACCGTTGACGCGAATCTTAAATGAGTCAACATCTAGGAGGGGGAAAAATCATTTACATCATGTCACCCAGCGCGAGCACAGTTACAAACATGTGACTTAACCCAGCATCACAATCTATAATTATCTAGTCTATAATTTAATACACGACTTGTATGTAGTTTGAGCTCACCATATCACGAGATACACATAGAAAGGATCGTTTGAGTAGCGTGAAGAATTGATTTGAGAAGAGTCCTATTCTCGAGTCGTCGTGCACCGATTTTAAGATGTATTTTGGATCTGAATCAGCTTCAATCAGCGTAACGGCAACATCCTTCTCGTAGTTGTTGCTACCACTACCGTTGATGTTCGCCTTGTACACTTTTGCCTTACCCGGTGGCGTCACAGATCTATCTTCCATTCCTTCGGATGCCCCATCTGAGCAATCGTTTGCCAGTCCACTAGAATCAGAATCCGAACTTAACGCTGTCGCTTTGGCGAGAATAGCAATCCATTGGTCCCCGTAGTCACCGCTTGCAATTTCAATAACTGCGTAATAGACACAACGGCAAATGTTCAATTTTATTGATAGTCACACGATTCTATTAACGTATTGGTAGTGACTTTTTTGCACATACATACATATGTGCAATACAATACTGACGGAAAAGAATTGGACCTATTTCTTCTTCTAAGAATTTCTTACCGAAATCGGCGGGGTTATGATATGGAGGACACTGAAGACCTTGACGAGCAACAAAAGGAATTACTGATCTAGTAGGTCCTCGATATAGACATTGGCCTCCACCCAACAAGTATAAAGAATCGAATTGTTCAAATATTCTTGCCGATGGCTGATGAATAGTTGCAATAATGGTTCGTCCCCCCTGAGCGAGTGCCTTTAGCAATGCTACACAACTGTAACATGACGCACTATCCAGCCCACTACAAAAGAAACAAAGAACGAAAAAATGCAATTACAATGCATTTCAACTGAAGGACACAAACTATCCAGCAACTCTGGATGTGGATGTGAAGAAAAGTAAGAATTTATGGTACAAAAATTTCCCATAGCAGAAAGTATTTTCTTACCTTGTAGGTTCGTCGAAAAACATTATGGGAGCTGTAGCGAAAAAGTAACAAAAGAAATATGTCAGATAGTCAGACAGGTGTTATGACTAGAGGAAATTATACATGCTTTCTCCATTTCCGCAATAGCATATTCTTATTATTGTTGGAGAAGAGCGCACAAAAAAGTAATATGGTTTCTTTTCTATAATAATTGTAGAATACGACATATGAATATTTGTGTGAAAACTGCCTTGTGCTTACGATTATTGATTAGTTCAAGTGCAATGGCAAGTCGCTTTCTTTGACCACCGGAGATATTAGATGCTCGTACGTTCTTGCATTCCGTTAAACCAATTATGTCCAGGATCTCTCGAATCTGTTGAACCATAAAGGCAAAGAAAAAGTTTTATTGTGAAGTCAGCCCCGTAAACAAATTTTTTATTCGCGTTGTAACTAGATTTGGGACTAATGAGATTTTCCTCGTAAACAGCTACAAGATTTGTGACGTGAAATTACAAACATGTATAGCTATTCTTCTAAGCATGAGAAAGTATCTTATACACACCACATTCTCTCTTTGCGATTTTGGAGTTTTTCGGGGTAACTTGAGCTGAGCAGCATATTTCATTGACTCGTAAACCGTGAGATGAGGGAGCAGTACATCATCTTGCATGATATAACAGGACATTTTCCTAAACTGTGTCGGTTCCCGAGGTTTACCGTTAACACTAACAGTGCCTTGTACATTGTGAGTCCTACAAAGAACGGTAAAACAGACAGCTAGCTTGAGTAATTATCGTGCACAGCCAATCGGGTCGCACATTTTTCCAAGTTGAAGGTGACTTGCTGTTAAAAAAATCGATACATGAACGAAATAATTCACTGTCTTACTTGTATCCTGCCAGAATATTCATCAATGTAGACTTGCCAGCCCCACTAGGTCCCATGATGGCTAAATGTAAAAAGCATTTAAGTTTGTATTAAAACAAGTATTTAGTCCGGAAACTATAAAATAAAACCTTAGTAGGTACTCAATATAAAAAAGCTGTGTCATTATTAACCTGTTAGCTCTCCTGGTTTAAATATACCCGAAACATCCTTCAATATTGATTTCATTTGCTTTGAAACGTATGGTCCAAACCCGCCAACTGTGAGTTAATGATAGTCATTAAAAATAGATTCATTTTATCGATTTCAGATTCAATGTCATTTATTATTATTATGGGGCAATAAGGTGTGCCTCAGACAAAGAAAGTTAAATATGGTCGTGCTGCGTCAGTGCTTTTACAACTTGCTTCAGAGAATCCGTATTGTTGGAATTGTCATCAACCAATGACATTAATATACATTACATAATTGGAGGGCAAAATTTGCGACTGCTCTTACATTTTCTGGATGGTGAGTCCCGAACAGAAAAGTTGAGCTCGTTCCATTCCAGCGTGACTGGTGGATGATTTGGCAGATGTGAGACGAGCATTCTCCTGGCGTTTGTGACTCTGATAATAATTTTAATGAAACGGTAAATTTATTCATCATTACCACATTTTCCACATTTTAGTACGTATATTTTTAAACAAAATTTTATTATTATAACAGAGTTTGCATTATCTCTACACAAGCACACAATTGCAATTTTTAAAAAAAAAAATATGAAATTAACATAGCGTGCGAAAGGTGTTTACGTGTATACAAATAAATAGGTATTTTAGTTTTCAAGGTTTTGCCTCTGTTAAATAGCATATCTCTTAACGTCATTAACCTCAAATGAGACTTCCAAATTGAAAGTTCCAATCGTTTTCAGTTCATTAATGTATGCCATCAAAAGTTATTATTTTCTTGAAAAACATGGTTTTGGTGGAGTTAACGTAGATTTTTTATACCCAAATAAAGGCTGCCAATGTAAAGGGTAAAATCAATGTAAAATCTACAAACGCTCTTTGATATAACATACGTAACTTCATTTTTGAATTTCAGCGAACCGGAAAGCCGGGATCGAATGGAAAATGCAATTTTGCAGAAAACTTTGTTATTATTACATATTTGGGCTCATTTTAGTTTCTCAAGGACAATGACAAGAAATAATAACATGAAACCGGTCCAATGAAATGACATTTTATCGAATATTTGTCTGTATGTCTATTCCTTTTTCTTCCTGCTTATGTTCATACGACAAAGTCAGAAAATGAAATGTGTTGTAGTCATTGATTAAAACAGTCGTTTTGTATACTTGCATGCTTGACGATAATATTATTGGTTTTAGTAAAGGGAATATATTGTCTTTTCATACATTATAATAGCTCACGCAGCACGCATAAAATGGCATCGACAACTGCGTACGCCTTAAGGAAAATGGGGAAAACAACATGCTTATACAGAAGGGTTGTCGAGAAATTTGGAAGAAATTTTTCGCGGAGCCGTTGTGGTAAAGACTAGTGGCTACTCAGAGAACACAGTATACTTATTCTTTGCTTAAAACTGTGTTCTTTGGTGGCATACTAATTTATGAGTGACGGTTTAAAATATACGCCTTGAATTTTCAATCTCCAATCGTAATGTGAACCCAACAAAACAGTTGGGTGTATAAATTTGTAATTTCAGGAGCCAACTTATAATGAAGATTTTGAAATACCTAGTCCCGAGTTTCTTCTTTTGTAATGCAATTAACCCCTTGGTGGCATCCTCCAATCGTTCGATATTCATATACCAAACCATCTTTGTCTATTGTGATAAGTTTCAATTCAGTATGAAAATTTATTAAGTCTATACAGACAGTTAGAAGTAAAAAATATTACAATATGAACTAATGTACAAATATGTAACTAGTTATTTCTGGATTCTGACATTTGAAGATCTTTTTGAATTTTCTTTTTGTAAACAGACAACGATATTAAACATTAAATAGTGGCTTAGTAACCGTTCATGTTCATCTCAGTGTGCCAATTTATTTTGTGACCTTCAGATCACTGTCTTGTCCTACCCCCATTTTCCTGTACCTAACTTGCATCAATTAGTAACACATGATGGTGTGGCCAGGCTGGTTTACATAACCCCTATATCTATTAAACACATTTTGTATTATTTCAGACATATAACATGTAGATGATAGTCAAAACTCGTTCAAGCAGCAAATTTCGCTGATTTCATGTTTGAAGTTGAGTTGGAGCCAAGTTAATACCATCATAATGACTTAGGCTCAATACTACAATGCACTTTGCTTCGTTACGGTATCCATTACGCCTGTCAGTATAAAAGTCTTCCAGTTCCAGTATGACAGAGGTTCTTAAACACATTATTAATTATACCATTTTAAAAGAGAGAGAAGTTTGAAAATTGTCATTTACGAACAAAATCTTGAAACTCGCATTATCAATCGTTTTAAATGTTTAGGCTTTCACAATTTAGAGATGAACAAACTTTGTCGCGCAGTAAACAGTATTAATTGTACTGTTAACTTATCTTGAATCTCATGTCTTATGGTGCAATGTTTCCAAGGAAAAAATTATCAAGGACTGTAATATAATTTGGAGATTGCATTTTGCAAAAGTTTTATTTCTTTATTTGAAAAAATGTCATCTTCAAAAAGGTATAATATCAGTTTAAATGTAAGCAATGTATAAACAGTACATATACATTTCAATATTTTTTTGTCTTATTCAGACATGACATTGAACTTTTTACCAATGACATTTTACAAGCCAAAAAACACTCGGTTATTTCAAAGAAGCGTACACGCTATTTTGATGTTCTCAATAACTACATCTTCTTGGAACAAATTTGATATGCTTCTGGGAGTGAATTGTGAATTAATACTTTTCACAACGTTTTCAGGTACTTTAATTGTTTTCGTGGAAACCAGTTCATTCGTCGCATTTCAGTTTATCATCATGCACCTGGACGTTTTTGTTAGTTGTCTAGTTGTAGTAGTTGTATTATTTAAATGAAAACTTGTAGCCTGTTAGCCTTCCGTTTGTGTGGATGAAGCTCAAGAAATACATACGTGCGGTACTGGAGCAGATAAATACATATGCTTGAAATTTTCTCTAATTCTTCACTTTTTGTCGTTTTTGTAGAACATTTGAATTGGAGAAAGTAACGTGCGGCGAAGTCAACACGTACATGACAACATTTAAATGGAATGGCTTTAAAGACAGAAAATCAGTTTTGACTTGATGTTACTTTACAAAACACGTCGAAGATTATCTACCCATAACTCTTCACTTATATACATTTATTGTGAATATGACAGATTTTTAAGAATATGGAAAATTTTAAGAAACTTTCACTACCATGTATAATTCACCTTAAATGCTTTATGTATATGCTATTATTTTCATTGTTCCATTGCCATTTAGTCATCAGTACCATTCATTAAGACACACATTCTATTAGAATACAACCCTCGTAATTTTATGTATTGATGGTTAAAACGGTTAAAATTAAAAAGGTGAGTAAATGTATTTTTTCAGTGTGGCGTTGTTCAATGTGCCATAGTCAGTCAGAATATGTGTATGCCCATTTGCATTCAATGATGACCATCTCTCAACCTGGTCACAAATTATTCCCCACCTGCAAAGTTTCTTGTTACATTTGTAGTTCTTCCAATTAGCAACTTTTGTTAAAAAAAAGATTTTCTTTTCTTTTCTACAAGTGTAATTCAGTTTCATGAATATATTAACGCCAAACTCAGTCTTTGTTTACTGTTACCCTTTTCCCTTATCATGAACTTTGCCGAAAAACATGTACTCGGTTATCTACAAGAGTACGTCACAATAAAAGANTAACGCCAAACTCAGTCTTTGTTTACTGTTACCCTTTTCCCTTATCATGAACTTTGCCGAAAAACATGTACTCGGTTATCTACAAGAGTACGTCACAATAAAAGAAAGGGACACTGGGACTAGTAATGGAAATGAACTGACCCAGTTCCCACTTTTCTAAAAGTGGTTTGTGATTCGTGGTATGCCTACGTTCAATTAAATGATGTTTTGTACAAACAAACATGTCAGCAAATTTTTGACAAAAGTAAACTAGACTTCGCTACACCATTCGAAATTTACATTGAATTTATAAAACAACCTGAATTTCCTCTCGAAACATGAATTCAGAGAAAGCATCTTCGCTTTCTCGTTTTCAGATTCCCCCATTTTTGGAATCAAGGTAGTCATACAATCCAAAGAAATTCTAACTTTTAATTAAAACTGACTTCAAACTCACAACTTATCACTGCACACTTTATTCCGTTCAATCCAACTACTATTTTGAAAATAAAATCTAGTGACTGAATATTTTATTAATTCAACTTGTGAATTGTCACAATTTTGTCAACACCGGTAAATACTACTTGAAATGGAAATAAGAGGCCAGGAAATATAGTTGCTTTAGTTCACTCGTGATGAGTTCCAGGAGTCGTCACCGCACCAGTAGCCTCATAAAGAGTTACTGAAGTCAAAACTATAAATCAACCCTTTCTATTAGTTCAAACATTTATAACACGATGGAAATGACTGTAATATGATAAAGCTTAGTGGTTAAATTCAATTTAAACTGAGTCATGCGAAAAAGAATTAAATTTAAATGTTCAATCGTCACCTCCTCGATGGACTTTACACGGACCATGCATGATTGTAATGTAACATGACCTAGCTTGGTCAGTGCATCTGTCCTTAGACCAGTGTATGGTGTATTATTTCAATCGTCACCTCCTCGATGGACTTTACACGGACCATGCATGATTGTAATGTAACATGACCTAGCTTGGTCAGTGCATCTGTCCTTAGACCAGTGTATTGTGTATTATCACTTGATTTAGTTTCAGTGTGAGTACATACATACGAGTACGATGCACACTAACACTTCACACACATACTATCAAAATCAGATCAACACTGTACGTTCAACCGTGAAGTTGGCAGTTGGTCGTATGGAGATGATATATTATGGAAAGTATAAAATATTGTTTGTTTATGCAACGGCTTACGGCGGAAGAGAGTAATCTCAAAATAAAAAATAATACGAATCTTGCAGCTATAAAGTACGGCACTCATTGCCGAAGTAGATATTACGAAATTGTCTACTCACGTTTTAGACTTTAGACAGGCAACGAAATTGAAAAGGCTTATTGTATTTACGTACCACCACCCAATAAAAATCTAACCATCAATTATGGTAACATTAATCCACTTTTGGCTGTTTTGTTACCACTCTACTAAATAAGTTTGTTTTTGTTCTCTTGGTCTGAAATCTAAACGCTGAACTGGAATATGGCAGACAATATATAGTAGGTACCGTACCGTGTAGTAGAGTGTGTTAGTTAGAAATGTCATGTTAGGATGATTATGAAGTGGGCAGACGATCTATTAAATGAAGGCAATTAATTTAATTATTACTTTAATATCAAAACCATATTCACTGAATTCATGCAACTTTATGTATGTAACTTAACTAGTGGTTTGTTTTTTATCGTTGCTCGTTATACATGCTTAATTTTTCAACATTTCAATTCCATTTCATTTCTTAATATTACTGAAAATAGAAACAAAAAGCAAGTATTTCATTGCTGTAGAGTGCTCATTATAGTTTTCAACGGTAAATCTACGCCATAAATTAATTTACTTCAATAAGTATAGTGTAAACTCTCGTAATTGGTATTTCAGCGAAGGAGAAGCAACTTTAATGAAATTCGCTAAACTTCCAACTAACTCCGTTCGACATTCGTTGTTTTATTTCATAGGACCGTTTCAATGGAATTTTCACTTTTTTTAAGTTTTAGCACTTGTTTCCAGTTTTATTTGCATTTCAGAGCCGAGGAAACGATTTTTAATCGAATATCTCGATTCTAGGTATTAAATTCAATTCATTCGAATAAAAATAAAATACGAATTTTTACAGAATAGCTAAGATTATGGAGAAAATAAAGAATAAATTTATACTACAGAGTAAAGATGAAAGCAAGAAATTTCGAGAAGAAGCCGAAAAACGATTTCATGGGTTGTCTTCTCTCCATTCAAAGAGGCTATAAAAAGATCGGTTACAGTGTAAGTAAAGACGGTTTCTTAAAATCCTGTGTATTTTGTACTTAAGAAGGTAAAAGTTATAAAAAACCTATATTGTATTTTGCCATTGTATTTTGCATATTGACAACGTAAGATTCATGTCATAGATATTTCCTTTCTTCTCCTGTCGTAATAAATCGTCAGTTTTAATTAACATATTTATTTCATATTACCTAACCTAAAACATTCAACAACCAACAAGGATAATCGGACCGAACGTTGGAATAGGCTTATTGTCATTGACGTCTTGTCGCCATTGTGATCAGTGATTGATTACCTACCTACCAACTCCGAATGTAGTCTGAATATAGACTTGCGTCTTGCGTTACATATTCTGACTCTGCGCCATATGAAAGACATTTTCATGCATTCGGAAAGTGAAATGCTGCAATGTTTATTTTGAAATTGGGTGTGAATTGAACAAATCAATAACACCTCAAAGTAAGGCAAGCAGTTGGATTTTTCTGTTCGAGTATACATTACTTACAATCTGCTAATCGAGTACCTAGTTTCCCTTTTATTTTATTTATCATTGTTTGCTTCATGGAATGGAAGGACAGGAATATCAGACAGAGAGATAACAATTCGTCATGGTATTTTATCACCCATTATTTCAAAAATCACAATAGCGTCTGATAACTATTGTACTCGCTGGCTCAATTAAATAAGAAAAATTCGTTTGTGTCTAGGAAACTCTTGTAATCAATTGTCAGTTACGTGAAAAGTTATCAAATACAATAATTTTATTCAGTATTTCGATTGTCAGATCTATAGTACTTTGTAGGGTAAACTTACGTCTTCCAAGGAACGTAATAAGTTGCAGCCAGTCTAGACTTTAATTACTTCACTGGAAAAGCCATATAAACGGTCTTAAATTTCTTCTTTGAAAAAAATTAGTCCTTCCGTCTTTATTATGTATGTTATTATTACCGACTGATTCAAGGCTAAATGCGTACACGTACACTTCAGTTACTTGGAAGCGTATTACTGGTTTCACAAATTTTTATCCCCCTATATTATAATTTGTTCCGTCTTCATGTTAGGAGTTAAACATTACAGATGTTTAACTCCATGTTAAAA